>JANTCA010035087.1:0-42572 GCA_024741275.1 Chironex yamaguchii
AGATAGATAGATAGATAGATAGATAGATAGATAGATAGATAGATAGATAGATAGATAGAGAGATAGACAGATAGATACTTAAGTCTTTACCCATTTCTATAAAAAACTGTTTTAGAAATAATCTTTCTCGAGCAACTTCAATAAGGGCAACATACTCAGCATTTGCAGTTTAAATGCTAATAGCCTTCTGCTTTCCACTGTACCAGCTAATATCTGCTCCAATCATTAAAAAAGAAAAACCAGTAGCTGAAGCAGGCGTGTCAAATGCAGCTCATTGGTTTTTGTTAAAATGATGCCCCTGCTTTCTTAAAATCGTGTACTGTAGTTATAAAACGGTGCTTTGGTTTTTTAAAACTGTGTCCTTATGTTCTAAAATGGTGCTCAAACCTCAACAGCAAACAGAATATCAAGTCTGCTGGCAAGTGATGCATACAATAAACTTTCAACTAAAGACTGATATTTGCACTTGTCGACAACTTGTGAACCATCATCTTTACTTGAAGTAACATTAGGATCTGCTGACATAGGAGCAATCTTTGCATTTGCATTGCAAACGTTGACATTACGTTGTCCATGTAATGTTCCTGATCCATGAATAAGCCTTCATTTCTATGTTTTGTCGAGGTTCCAAGATTGTAATGTATTGCTCTTAGGTCTATCATTCGAAATTCATGTTTTAATTCATCTTACTACTGATTCATGCTTTTCATCTTCAGCGACCAACACAAGATCATCAACATAAACTGTGACAATTGTCAACTGGCCTTGCTTAACAAATACAAAATGGTCCATTTTACAATGGCAAAAGCCTAACGTCTCCAAATAGGAACTGAATCTCCGATTTCAACAACTTAGGCTTTGCTTCAGACCATACAGTGAACGTTTTTGGTCTAAATACTAATTCTTCTTGGTCTTCGTTTACATAACCAGGTGGCGGATCCATATAGATTTCCTCCTTCAGATAGCCATTGAAGAAAGTAGTTTTAATGTCCATCTGATGGATAAGGATCTTCTTCTTCAACAGCATAAACCAAAAGTGCACACAGCATGTTAAACTAGACAATGGGTACAAAATTCTCACTATAGTCTATACCATATGTCTGCAAGTAACCTGTTGCAACAAGCCTTGCGTTACATTGTTCGATACTTCCATCTTCTCTCAACATTTGTCTAAATACCCAACGAGAACCAACAGGTACTCTACTACTTAGAAATTCAACAAGATCCCAATTTCTCATTTCCATCAGTGACTGATACTCTAAGTCTAAAGCTTCTTTCCATTTTTCTGCTTCCTCTCCACGGAGAGCTTCTTTTTTTTGTTCATCTGCGTAAAAAATATTACAAAGGCAGCGATAATTATCTGATTTTATATTCAGCAAAATCAATGGTATCAAAGCCACAAGCTTCAAATTCTTCATCTTGAACCCAATTTCCAAAACGATTTGGTTCTCTTCTTTGCAATGTAGACTTCCGAGTAGTGGCAGAAGCCATGCTTTCTTGATAGTCATCTATTGAACCTGCATCAACCACACCTTTAGATGAGGGCTCATGACATATAGGTTGGTGTTCATGAGGAGGGACAGGGTCACAAAGTAAGAACTTCTGTTGTCCAAAATCACTCCCATCAAACTTGACATCACGTCTGATTATTAGTTGCTTCTTTTCTTTATCAAATAATTTAGAACCAACAGAGTCAGGCCCATAGCCTACTAAACGAGGTCTTTGTGCTTAAGATAGGATCCTATTGTGATCACTCTCTAGCAATAAAGCATGACTAAAGCAACCAAAAGTCCGAACGTGATCCACTCTTGGCTTGCAAACAAAAACTGTTCAGATGGTGTTACACCAATTGTGGCCATAGGCATGCAATTTCTTATATAAACCGTAGCTCCCAAGATTCAGCCCATAGATAACGGGAGCATTAGAATAAACAATTTGTGCCTTGCAATTTCAGCACTTGTCTGGTTCATTTGTTCTGTAACTCCATTCTGCTGAGGAGAATATAGCACAGTCGTTTGCTGAATGATATCTTGCTTCTTCAAGTAATCTTTAAATTGCTTTGATGTATATTCTACTCCAAAATTAGTACTTAAAATTTTAATACTCTTGTCTGTCTGATTTTCTACTTCTCTTTTAACTTGCTGAAAACCTCTTCTTTACTTCTCATGAAATAAAGTCGACAGATTCTGCTATATTACTCAATAAAAGTAACAAAGTACTTAGCTCCACCCGCAGATGAAACAGACATGGGGGCCACAAACATCACTATGGATCGATTCTAAAATGGCCTTGGTTTGCACACCACTAATGGCTTTAAATGAATGACGAGTCTGCTTGCCTTGGGCACATGCTTTACAAAATGATAATTCCAATGTGCCTCGTAAGATCAACCCCAAGAATCAGCCCTCTCCTTACAGCTTGCAATAATCGACCTGCTCTACAATGACCTAAATACTGATGCCCCAAATCTAGTTTGGTATTTGCTTCATAAATCAAATACTCACACTTCTCAAAAGTAAGGGATTTCCCATGTGCTGTAGTTGCTTTAATTATAATAATTACATTATAAGACATATGAGCAGTAGTTTCGATATCAATTATCTGCTTTTCAAATTGAGCTAAACTTACAATAATAAATAAACTTGAGATTCTTTAGCATCAGCAACATTATGCTTTCCCGTTTGACTTGAATATTTCTTGATGCTCAACAAACACAGCAGGGATCACATGAATATTACAACAATAGGAAATCTTTTTTATGTTACAAGGGTACTCAGCTGAGTGTTGGGCTGTTAACCTCTTGTGTCATCTTCACCATCTTAATGCAATTACAGCTTCGCTAAGCTTGTCATGATGCCCACATGAAAGATCTATGACTCCCAAAGAACCAGGATTATGGTGACCTCTCTCAGGACAAGCTCTCCTATGGAAGTCAGAAAAAGAGTTCTAAAGAGACACCGAAGGTCTCCATAAAATGATTCAGGATTGACCCAAGCAGCAGGGGCGGATTCAGACTACAGCAATCTGCGCAAGACAATATGTCAGACTTATAAAACAAAAGGAAAGCAATTTGCACTTAAAAAATTGATACAAAGTTAGTTTTCGACAACTTTCATCATATGCATCATTGTATATCTACCCCAACTGGTATCGGTAACATCAGCATTCTTAGGAACATCTATTTTGCAGACCAATTTTGCTCTTAAAAGAGCCCCTTTCACATGGCAATCTGAACACTAGACTGGTTACTATTTCCTAAAAGCGAGTAGGTCATTCTTCGCTGATAGCCAACGATTGTTTGCTTGACCTCTGCAGATCATCCTGTAAGCCAATGAGTGTTCACTTTACCTCTGCAAAATTTGGCACAAGCAGAGGTATGACTTTGATCTACCAAATACGAACGCGAGTTTGCTCCTCCAGCAAACTAGGCAGCCTGTAGGAATCTTAGTTGACTTCTGCAATTATTTACAATACAGTTGTAAATTAGAAGGACCAGGCCTAATACACAGACTGCGCAAATGCATCAGCATCCTGATTACTAAAACGCGGACATTAATTTCTTTGACATTGAAAATCTACCAAAATCCGAGTCACTACAATTTTGCAATTTTAATTGCAATGTAACATTTTGTTTGCCTACGAGCCAGGGTTCTGGGTTTTTATAAATATTTGCAGATGTTGCCAAATTTTCAGGCTCAAGTCGTCTTTTCAGTGCTGGTGATTAAACTTTGTTTATGCCAGGGGCCAAGAAATTCCTTTAGTTTGATTAATTTAATTTCCTTTTAAACCTTTGGACGTTACCCACAGAAAGAGCTTGGCATGCAATATTTTTTAACTTATACATATGTCAGATTTTTCTGCTGGATCCGCTCTTGTGTAACCTCGAACACCTGGCATGGGGCGCAACAGCGTGAGGACTGAAGTAGCTGAGCAGTACAGGACGATCATGAAATACTCCTTCACCTTAAATATGACCCAATTATTTTGTCACCTGATTTATAAGCAAAATGTTTCCATAAGATGCTCTAGCAGATGACAATTGGATATGTAGATGGAGTACAGTAACTGATAATTTAACTTATGCACAGTGAATTCTTTTCCTCGTATAAATTAAATCAGATACACTAGACCAGTTCAATTTCACTACCAGGTGATGCCGTTCTCTTAATAACAATTCTGGTGGTGTGATAGTTGTAATGTTTAAAAATGAAAGGCTAAATGCAGACAGAAAACGTTAGCCATGCTATTCTAACCGAATAAGGCAGTTTGCGATTCTGCCACATCCTTTACATTTCTAGAGTTTACCATTAACTATGATGAGCAATTCACCTTAGACGCTCATTATGAATACAAACGAAGATGGCCAAGTAATATTGAGTGTGAATTAGGATATCTGTCAAAGGGCTTTGCCACAATATTCTTCCATGCTTTAAAAGGAGACATTGTTATCATTATGGACAATATAGCAATCAAAAGGAGACTTTAAGATAACATAATTTTTTCAGGATATGTCAACTGGTGCTATACAAGTTGAAGAGCCTAATGCAGTTGCCAAAATGTCTTATTTTGAATAGCTCAATGCTCAAAACATCTCTAACATTACTTAAAAGCATATTTTTGGACATACAAGGCAACATCTGAAGTTCTTGCTGAGGTCATAAGGGAGGGTATTAGCCTGATAACAGAAGTAGTTGCGGATGTTCGTGCACTTGATTTGATGGATGTACCTCCAATAAAAGAATAGCAAACAAGTAAGGATTTTATGGATGTTTCAAACAGGATCTCGGGTGCTAAGAACTTGCCCAGAGAAAAATTTCAGCTTCATAGGATAAGATTTTCAACTCCCTCAAAGCAAATATTTAAAACCCTTTTTGCGGAAAAAATGTATAAAATGGCCATTTTCAATGGCTTTGTGGGAATTTTGAAATGCATCGAATTGGCCTAATTCTTTTGCTAATTATTCATTTGGACCCAAATATCAAATTAAAAATGGTCGTCTTTCAAATTTTTCTTCTAAGTTGTGTAAATAGCAGATTTGAAAGATTTTCAAATCGAGAAGAATCTTATAATCCATCCATAGCTGATAAATTCATTTACTGTGTCGTAGATGTAGTCCATGTGAAGAAATTCTTAATTTACTCGGGAGTCATCCAAAGCGAAGCCAATTAACACATGGAGTGGTCAATTATTGAAATATTGCATGGAGAGCAAGAAAAGGATATCCTTCATTTTGCTAATAAGATATGCACACTACACGTTTACTGGCATAATTATAAGACGACAATAAAAATTTGCCCAGACATTAAACTGTTGGGTAGCTGCAGCTATTACTCTGTTCAAAGTACTTTAACACCCTTAAATCTAAAAAGAGGGATAGCATACATCAACGTCAAAGATACAAAACGGATACAACATTTTCTGGTCCAATCTTCAGATCTCCTACTTAAGGATATAAAAATGCCAAATGTATAACTCCACTGACAAAACAATCCTCTGGTGATTTTCATAAGATGTAATTGACGGCTTTTCGATTGGTGAAAAAATGCGGAGCACCATTGACCAGATATTTACTTTAAGAGCGTTGGTAGAGAAATATTTGGAAGATCAAAAGAGAATTTTCCACAACTTTATAGACTTTCAGAAGGCGTTTGACTATGTGTAGCACGAGGGCTTGTGGCAAACAACATCAATGAAAACCTAGTAGGGCTCATAGAGGCACTCTATGGTGATGCAAAAAGTGAGATCATTCTGGTGGCAAAGCGTGGCCAGTTTCTTAAGCATGTGTAAGGGCGAAACAGTGATGTTTACTTTCACCCACTCTTTTCAACATCCTCCTGGAGCACATCATGCATAAAACGCTGGAAAACCATGAAACCACAGTAGTGGTTGGAGGAGTGAATTACAGCGACCTACGATTTGTCAATGGCATAGACCTGATAGCTGTTTCAGAGGAAGAACTCCAAATATTAACTTAATCATTCATCATTCGAAGAAGTGGCCAGCCGATTTGGCATAGAAGTAAGCAGGAGAAGAGCAAGATCCTTGTCAGTAGCCTTAAGTACCAGCAGGCCAAAGTTGTGATGTACAATGAAGAATTAGAACAAGTAAAGTCATTTAAATATTTAGGTTCCACCATCACAGAGAAAGGAAGGAGCTGTACTGAAATAGAAAATTGCCTGAGACCCGTTACTGCACAGATGGCTAAACTAAACACTATTTGGAGAAGGAAAGAAATTCTAGTCAAAACAAAGGTTAACTTGTACAAGGCACTGGTTACGACAACTGTTACCTATGGAAGTGAAAGCTGGACGATACCAGCAGCATACGAGAAAATGTTGCAGGTTTTTGAATACAAGTGCTATCGGCAGATATTGGGAATCTCATACAGAGAAAGGAAGAGCAATGAGTACATAAAACAAAGGACAGAAACATAAGGAGGAAACAAAACACCTCTATTAGAAACCATCAAAAAGCTCTCATGGTTTGGGCATGTGGTGAGAAGTCAAAGTTTGACCAAGACTGCCATGTACGGAAGGACAAATGGAAGAAGAGCCAGAGGAAGACCACGGCTGAAGCGGATCGAAACCTTTAAAGGCTGGACCGGGTTAAGCGAGAGATCTTGCGACAGGGAGGACTGTCGTTGTCGTCTGTCGTTCCACCCTCAGAGAGTCAAGGGAGGAGTAAGTTAGTGAGTGTTCACATATCTGATCCTCCAATAAAGATAACTTGTTATGAATCGATGGAGTTCTGTGTGCAGAACAGCTGTCTAAATGTGACCATCACGTCCTTTGACAACTGACAATTGTCGTCCAGTGCTCAACAATTTTAAGGATCAGAATCATCGATTATAAGTACAAGTTCCCCAGCTGGTAATCCTGGGAGTTCCCTTCTCCAATTTTGTCTCCTTTGCAAGAGTAGTAAATATTCTTTAATCCATTGCTTTCAAATCAAGTTAATTTAGTCATGAACTCTTTCCCATTCCTTTCGATGTAAACATAGTTCAAACTTAAATACTCCTAGAGGTAAGCCCATAACCTGATGTCGCATGAAAAAAATGATTTGGTGTTAGTGCTCCAAGGTCCAAAGGGTCATCTGACACCAATGTTTGAGGTATGTCGTTCATTTTTCATTCAACTTTGACAACAAACCTTAGCAAAACAATTCTCTTACAAGACTGTTACCAACAGTTAGCTTTAGATGCCTCTTGATTATACTAATCAACCTCTTTTGATACCTAAAATGTGTGCTGTAATATGGAGATGAAATATCTTTTTGATACTTCTCTGCTGCAGTGACAGTCTCAACTTGTTCCAAATTTCATTGGTTAACAGATTCTCTCAGCTCTCTATCTGCACGGACAAAGTTAGAACCCCTGTCAGATCTAAGTTCCTCTGGAGTGCCCCACCTAGTAATGAACTGTCTTAACATCATTATGAAGTCGTCTGTTTCTACACTGTCAGCTTGTTGATACAATGACCCATTGGCAAAATCAATGACTGGCATTGAGTATATGAAAGTGTGACTGTAGTGTTGCACTGATCAACATAATTGAGGTTTAGAACTAATATTTCATAATTACGTATCACGTGTATTATTGTGAAATAGTTCTTAATAAAAACCTAAAATTTTCCTGGAAATTTGTCTTTTCCACTTCAAGTTATGGCACGGAGATTAGCGAGCCAAAAACCAAAGTCATGCGGCTCTAATGAAGCTACAAGACCTGAATCAACTTGCAAGGTTCATTTACTTAGAATCTTTTCTGACAGAAACGAACTCCTGCAAAGCAGACATCCAGGCCAAGATTGCAAAAGCTCTCGGTGACTTTGGTCGATTGAGCAATGTGTCGAGGGACAGGGATATTTCCAGAGTCACCAAACTCCTTAGAACCTTTGTGTTTTCAATAGTATGTTGTGCATGTGAGACCTGGACACTCAAAGCCGATACAACCAACCGACTGGAGGTTTTTGAAATGCAGTGCTACCACTAAATTTTGGACATTAAGTGCTATGACCATGCGACCATTACAGAAGTTTTAACGCACCTTGGTACTTGCCCAAACATTTGTCTGATGTACATGATCAGGAAACGGCGGGTGGAATGGTTCGTCCATGTGTCACGCATAGCAGCTGATCATCGACCACCTACTGCCCTGTTCGGCTTCAGGCCTGGCAAAGTGTACCGTGGTCGTCCACCCAAAGACGGATTGAAGACATTTTAGCATACCTACACCTGCCGCTCGAAGGAGCAGTCAGAGCGACAAGGACAGAAATGGTTACCGAACATCTACAGGGTAGATATGGGTTATATGTATGTATGTATGTATGTATGTATGTATATATGTATATATGTATATATGTATGTATGTATGTTTGTATGTATGACGTATTTATATATGGATGCTTTGCCATGCGAGACATTCGAGTATGTGTTTACCTCCACGACACAAGGCTATTATTGTCGATGTAGATCCCCTTACCAAGGAAAGAGGAACTGTTAGCCAAATCACATTCGTCTAAAGTATTTTCCACTCTAGACCTTAAGTCCGCTTACCATCTGCTAGATCTTTCTGGGCAAGATCGTGAATTGACGACCTTCATAATGCATGTGGGTGTGCTTTGCTACAAGCTCCTCCTCTGTGGTCTAAGGTCCTAGCGCCTTCATGAAAGTAGTAGTATTCTTAAGGGGTTATCAGGTGAAATTCGTCTTTCATATGATCTGCTCATTTTTTATAGAAATCAGCACCATCTAACTGTTCAGTGCAGCATAATGTCACCTTTAACGAAGATAAGTGTTTGTTTTATCGTTTTGGATTATATTTTCTTAGTAGGCATGTTTTCTTCATCACTTCCCCTTCCACACATCTTGCTGTGATCAAGAATGCTCCTCCTCCCTCTGATATTAGTCAGTTAGGGTCGTTTTTCCAGATAACCCAAATTTTTATCACACCTATGTACCAAATTTTGCTAAGCTTGATCAAGCTCTATATGCATTAACTAGGAAGAATGTAAGTTTGATGGTCGTCTGCCATTGATAAGGCTTTTCATTGTTTTAAGGATTCATTACTTTGGTCTATTCCCCTGGCACATTACAATATTGATCCCCAGTGGCTCTGTAGAATTTCACAACCTTCCCCACTCAGAGATTATTGACCTTGTTGATCTTGCTGCGCATCCTATTTCTTTACAGCACATACATGTTGTGTTACAACCCGTCTTGGCCCACGTTTCTAGTAATTGGCCATCTTATTCGTCTCTGGCTCTTGATTTGCAACCCTATCATCAATTTTGCAATGATCTAAGTGACATTGACTGCACTGTGTATTGTGCTGAGTGCATTGTTGCCCCGTCGGTCTTGCAATATAAGCTTTTGCACTTTGTTCTTGAGTCACATTAAGGTCTTGTACGGACAAAGCACCGCCTCAATAAATTTCATATTGGTGGCTCAAATTAGACTTATCAGTCAAGTGTTTCATTCGGAGTGCCTTGTTTGTTCCGAGTCAGACAAGCACTTGTCTTTACGTGATGTTCCAGCCCAGTCAGTTCCCTTTTCAGCACGACCATGGAAACGACTGGCTACCAATATTGTGGACCCTGTGGAGACAACTGACAAACCTTACATGCTTTGCCTTGTTGATTATTACTCCAAATAGGTTGAGTGTACCACGGTCAATACCATCAACAGCACTGCAGTCATTCACGTTTTCAAAACATCTTTGTTTGGTTTGGTTTTTGTAAGGTCCTCGTTTCATGGGACACAATGGTCCACACTTCAGATATGATGAATTTTGATCACATTTTACTTTTCTGTTATATCAACCATGAATTTTTTGCCGTCTACAACCATCTGCTAATGTTTGCATCGAATTCATCAATCTGAAATTTAAAACCATCATACAGCGTGCTACTGGGTAGAAAGCTCCATTAAACGACCTGCTACAAGAGTTTGCATACAGCAACAGCAACACCATTCTAATACTCAACAGAAGCCCTCCTTTCTACTTTTTAATCGTACTTTATGCACCCGACTTAATGCCGTGTTGTTTTTTTGCCAACCTCTTCTCCTCTCCCATCATACCTTGACCTCTAGCATGAAAATGGGTTTTGTGACATTCCTCTTCTTGCCGCGTAGTGCGACAAGCGTCTAAGTATACATATAAGTTATGTGATGGGGGCACTTGGACTACGAAAACACTTGACATGCTGGGTGACATAGCCTTTCACCAATTTCCCACTACTGTTCAGAACAATGAGGAACAGTCCGTACCGGTGTTCTGTAGACGTCCATCGGTTCGACTGCGCGATTTTTATACTTATTAAGTATTTCTCTCTAGAAGGAGAAAAAACTGTAGTGTTGTGCAGATTAACATAATTAAGGTCTGGAACTAGTATTTTGTGATTATGCAACACATGTATTATTGTGAAATAGTCCTTAATAAAAACCCACAATTTCCCGGCAAGTTTGTTCTTTTACTTCGCAATGGCGAATATATCTCTATTAGAAATATACTATTTGTTTTCTTCTATTCAATACTACAGTAACAGCCTCACTAAGTTGACCATCAAACCGAAAAGGACCGTCCTTTAACATTGGTAATAAACAAGCAATCATACCTGAGAGTTTAACATACCCCTCAGCTTTCAAGTAATCAATTTGATTACTAAAGACCTGTCATTTTATAATCTTTCCTATCAAGTTTGTAGCATGCTCACTCTCTTCTAGTGTCAAATGCTCAATCCTGGATGCTGTATTTTTACTAACAATCTAATTGGTAAACCTTAGAAGCCAAGTTACACACCTTTTAACCTTTAGCTGTAAACTGTTGAAAATATCATTAAAAGAACCAATAACATGCTCTTTATGCTGTAGATCAGCTAGAAAGCTCGATACACGAACACGATGCTCTACATTACTTGACTAAACGGTCTTGTTCGAATTACCCAACAAGGATAATTTAGTTCCCACTTTAATCTCAAGGCTCTAACTCGCTAGTTTCTTCTACTGACGAAACATCTTCATGCAATTAACAAAATAAGGCCCAGACCACCAGCAACTCTCAGTGCTCAATCTCTGTGATGCATGATAGGCTGGATTCTATTTCCCAAGACAATGTCTCCATTGAACAGGACTTGTCATCTCCTTTATTCCTGCCACTTACTTGGCATCATAGGCGCGAAACATCTTAATCTCATTCCTTGTGTACTGCAGAGTTGTCTTCGAGTTTGTCCAAAACAAAATTATGTCAATCTTGAGTTCTAGGTCTGAGAGTACAACTTCGTACATTCACACTGCTAGAACAGCTGCTTGAAGCTAGGGGCAAGGAATGGACACAGGCTTTACAGGTGGTGTTCTTGATATCCCTACCATGAAACTGCAGTCCATGGAGCTGTCCTGATACACACCTATATTTGTATGTATATAAGCACATATTAAACCTAGGTAACTATTCTAGTTGTTGGTTTTGCGTATCAGTACAGTTTAGTTCATAGCATCTTCTGCTGTTGATCCTACGTTATGATGGAACGTACCCGGTAAATGTTACTTTAAGACCCCATATCTACACTAAATTTCAAGGAAAATAGGAAAGTAAATAGTGACGTAAACGTTACTTTGGGGCAAAAGGGCAACTTTTCGTGGCTTAAAATGTTTCTCATTAGATAAGTCTCTTCCTAAATCACGCAATTGTACACATATGTTTAACAATTCTTAAGTACTTTGCCTTCCCATCTCCACTTGTAAGAGTGTCTCTCATGCTATTTCAGCTCTCCTCTGTCAGTTTTAGAGTGTCACTTGACATCAACATTTCGTTGTAGATGTCTTTTTCTTCATATGCTTTCTGCTGCTTTGTGGACTTCTGCTTCCATTGCATTCTACTGTTCTGCAGGTTGCTCTTATCTCAAGATTCCCGTTAAAGCTGCAAATCTGTTCCTTACTTCTATTGTATATTCATCAGGTATATTTTCGAAGTTGCACCGAACTGGTTTAATTGTTCTCGCAGGCTTGCAAGTTTTATCCGAGGTTTTGGTATTTGGGGACAAGATAGACCAGCAAGAAATTTCCCAAGATCTTAGATTGCAGAGACATGATATGGTTGAGGCATGTCTAGAATTACATTGATATTTGAAAGAACTGCTTGGATACCTTTGGCAGTTTAAAGGTGGCCCATGAAAGTGTTTGGTCAAAGCGATGCAGAAAATGCTCACTGGCAGGCTTGATTCCAAATGTAATAAAAAAATTCGTATCGTACCAATGCTCATTAATATTGTCATACTTTACAGGAAGCAATGCATATGTTGGAATGCTTGTAATCTTATAAATAGGATATAATTAGCCAAAATAAAGACAAAAATGTCGTGACGCAAATCATTTCTAGGATTTTTCATCTACAGTGTTCATGTTCCAGTCTTAGCCAAATTTGCTCAAGAGTGAGGGACTCCTTAGATATCTGAATCTGGAGAAAACATGTTTCATTGTAGCACATTCCATGATTCACGAGAGTTAATCTGCATCTTTATTTCTGCTTCTTTGATAAGATAAGATAATGTTAGCAACAAAGTTTAAGACTTAAAGACTGTGTAAATCTCTAGGTGACCATTTTGGTCAAAATCAACAGATATAATATCATGAAATGAGTCAAAAACTGAATTTACATTTTAGTAGCATAATCTCTCTTACCAGCATATCTGCTTTGCGCGCACAGGTGATTTCTCTCAGCAAAGTTCCGATAAAGGTTGCCAAACGGTTGGCAGTGCTTCTTCCTCTATGCGTTTTCTCCTCCACATTATTTGCAATCAGCTATAATGCTTTTTTCTGTCTTCAGACGTGTTCTAGTTTGTGCTCTACTTGGCTACAGCAGGAATGTCAATTATCAGTTTGTCCAGTAATCAATCCAACAGAGCAGTTGTTGAGGGATAGCAGCATAGCCTTCAATGTTCTCATTAGGTTTCTGAAAGCAACTATTATTTATATCCTTGTTAGCTACGTTGATTGTTCTCTCCTGAACAATATGTAACCATAAACCTAATGCTTTATCGATATTTTGTTGATCAGGCGTGTCTTGGAACGGTATTCCATTTATGTATTTCAAGGGCACTTCCTCCAATAAAGGAACAGAAACGGCTGTGATTGTAAATTGATTTTATTCTGGAAGGCAGTCCAACCTTGTCGCTAATTCTTCTAGTTTTGGGTGACGCTTCCCTCTAATTTTAGTCTTGGAGGCAGTGGAACGTTTGAAATAAGAGCAGTGGGTTGTGGTACACATTTTTTATAGAAGAAAACCGCTTTTTGCCTGAGCCTCAATTTTCTTCACTTTTTCCGAAATTGAGGCTGAGATTTTCTTACGATGTTCTTAACTTTTGTTGGAATAAACTGGCTGAAAGGGGTTACCCTATCTGTGTTGGACCTCCATGTACACGGCACTATTGTTGTGACACTAATGCGATATCGTTCGGTTTTGATATAGCAGGTTTGATATTTGATATCCATAATTGTCAAAGAAAAGTCTTGATCTTTGATCTTGCAAAAAATGAGCAAATATCAATTTCTGGCACATACGATAGATGAACTGCGTAACTCGAGCCTTCTGATTTTCTTAAGATTTTGCCTTTTTGAGCCTCACTTTTTTATAAACTTTTTTCTTATAAACGTTGTTACACGTGTATTATAATGCGCTGAGATGCTTGAGGTACATCCATAGTCGAGATGTGGGGAAACACTTCTGACATTATGTAACAACGACGCACAATAAGGGACTATCAAAGCCTGTTTTCCACTGGCAATTTTGTGGCGTGAAGCTAATTTTTACGAGAATACGCATGCGTCCTTCAATATTCACGTATCAGTTTATTCGTGGTGACTGTTCGCAGCATCGAAAAGGCGATTACGAATGGATTCAACTTTTTCAAGTCTAAAAAAGGCGCAAGCTAAATTAGATTTCTTCAAGAGTGTCACAAGACATCGGTAAGCCTATAGCATGCCAAAAGTAACAGCGGAAATAACAGCAGAAGGGAGATGAATCTCTGAAGACACTTTGTTCTCATATAGTATCATTACAATTGTTAATACTTTATACTTTAAGAGTACAAACGTTTTGAATTACCTGAGAAAATTAACAATTCCCATTGCAAGGTTCTCATCCTTTTTATCGTGGTACCAAAGCTTAATTCTTCTGCAAAAAATATTCTTCATCATACAGTTCAATTTCTTTGACCAATCGATACTTGCCCCTTTGCCTTCGTGGATTTTCCTTTACTAAAATCCTTTTCTGTACATTACCAACCGTCTTTCGCCTCTTCCCGGCAGCAAACTTATACTCATTAATCGAGATTTCAGCATCAGTAGGTACTTGGGATTCCTAGCAGCCATCCTCCAAGAATGTATATGAACAAATTTCCAGGCCAAGGGACAGCACAACATAGATAGCTGGAGTTTCTGTGGAATACATAAGCTTCGATCGAGTTTTATTGCCAAAAAAAATCGCTTCGCGAAAATAATTTCTCCTGCTAGTGGAAACAGGCTTAGGGGAGAAGTGTGGCTAGATCCGCCATGATGATTAACAAACCACTACGATACACAACAACAGCAACACTTAAGTTAATACTATGAATGATACTATGACGTTATAAAGGGATCAACGACATAATGGAGATTCACTTAAATCAAACCTCCTTTTTTTCTTGTTTTGCATTAGCAATGTTCGTATGAGCCCCCTCTATTTTCAAATATACAGGATTTACAGTGATCTGCCTGTACGCTTGGGGCGGGGGAGGTGACTTCAGAAAAAGTGACTGTGACTGACTATTTGTGGGCGAACTATTTTTACTCAGCATTTCTATATTTTAGTATCAATCCAACATCTCTGATCAAGGACTTTGCATACTATAGTCCAATATCTTTCCAGAAACTTGCCTGAAACAAAGGATCAGAAATGCTATGTCATCACACAATAACAAATAGAATGATTGCATTTTATTTGGATTTGGGGGAGAACAATGTTCAGAAGCGGCAAGTAAGTAAATAGTATTTACATTTGAACAGTTACTCAAAACTGTAAGGCATGCAGGCGGGAATTACAGCGCTTTCAAACAAATTCTCTTTCACAATTCAAATCAAACATGATAAAAGGTGTGTAGGGATCAAAACAGACAAAATGAAGTAAAGTCAATTTGTGCGAAAAGGAGTTTGGCTCATGTCTAGTGTCATGTACACCTTTTTGTTTCAAACGCTTAAGAAGGCGCGCATTATTTTTTCTTCTATGAGTAAGTGCTTGACGTTTGAGATCTTCTCCCTTCATATGCAGACTTTAGCAAACCCTTTTCCCGGTCTTCCATACGTAATGTGCTAATTGACCATGTATTATGTCATGAAAGAAATGGTAGATGTTATTCACAAATGTAGTAGGTCAATGTAATGTCGGTAATCAATACATAGCCGTCAGAAAAAGGAACGTGACTACCTTTGAAATTTGTGAGTAAGAAACAACTTACAAATAATACATTTATTTTAAAAAGCAATTGTTGCTATCTAGAAAATATTCCACTTTTCAATTTGGACATCCAGAAATTTTTATGTCCAATTTCCCGCCAATTAAAATTTAAATAGGAAGATTGGCAGTACATTATCACCGACGACCATGACGACGTTTCTTATCGAGTAGGCTGTACCATTTTTCAAGTAGTCTGACGTCATAAATATTAATGAGCACGTTTTGTTGGGTTGCACTTTGTGCTGATCGCGATAAACACATAATATTCAGTACTTTCCTAAATACCAGGCCCTCTTGCCCTAGCAACTCTTCGTTGTTATTCACTTCGGAGCTGTGTTTTATTTGTAGACCTTGTCGGGTCTGTGAACTGTTCTATGGGTCAAGCGCCACTGATCTTAGAATCAAAGCGCACCTGTGGCAAACTCACGGTCAAGTATTTGCTCTTATGATGCGACTTTTGCTGTGTTGTTGCTAATGCAACTTCTGTTTTTATGGAGTAAACATTATTTATCGAAGATTTACTAGATTCCTAGGTTCCAGAGCAGCACAGATCTAAAAGTTACATCGTTGTCCTCATGCAGCATCTCTAATGCAAAATGGATGTAGTCGTTTGATGAATTCATGTTGCAATAAGCAAATAACGACAGACCAAATTCACCTCTGAGAAACAGTCTCCTGGTAGCTTGGCTGTCATGTTATCATTGCTGACAAATAGAAGATCACGGACTTGGTTTTCACCCCTCGGTTTGTTTCTCAGAGATTCAACAATTTCACTTTCATTAGAATACAACTCATACGCTCATAACTCAGAGGTCACAAAACAGTCACAAAAGTATTTGAAAAGGAGCTACTGTAGAAACTGTGGAAATTCCACGATCATGATGAGAATGGTTTTAACAATTCAACGCAAAGTAGAGACGATGCTCACACAACGACAGTACAAATTGTGGGAATATTTCAATTCAAATTACCACATAGTGTCTCAGGGTGTTGAAATTTTCTGAATTCTCTGCGGCTGCCTTTTGTTTGAGACAAAACAGGAATGTTTAATGTTTTACTGCTTTTTCTGAGGCCAACAATGTCATTATGATTACGATGATTACATGAATAGGGCTGTCGATGATGGTGATCATAATAAAGAAAGTGCACATTCCCAAAATAATACCCCCTCCCCCTCGCCTTTTATTCCAGCGTCTGTGGAATGTCCACAGAATCCTAACTGCATATTATTTAAAGAATTATTTTGATAAACAAGACGTCAATTTAATTATTTATCTTTCCTTGTGTTTGAATGGTATCATCTAATCATTAAAAACACGATGCCTGTATATGCACAGATCATGATAATTCATTCCACCATTGCACAACCCAGGTGCGTCTTACTGCAAACAACTTCGACATGTTGGCATTCTAGTTGACGTGGCATAAGGAGAGAAATAAAAGAAAAGAAACCTTTAAACGATGATGCAAATAACGATATAAATTAGTCAAATGTATCTGATTGTTAAAGCTTAATTATTAAGATGCACAAAAAACCCGTGAAGAAAAGCCAAAATATAAATCCAAAGTAAGGGGAGGATATGTATTATTTGGAAACCTGGTTATTAACTGATCAAGGACTGGCTTTTCATCTCCCGCGATTTATATCTTCTCAAAGAGATGGAAAAGGATATCCGGATTTGAACACCATTTGTCTATAAAAAGATTCTGGTTCATTATTAAAACTGGGTGGATGTAGGCTTAACATGGAAGTCGCAATTTTGTTTTTCAACCTGAAAAATTGAACTAAAAGTATTTACGTCATTGTAAACAAGCTCACAAGCTGTCCAAGGTGGTCACAACAACATGGTCGCTGTAATTTTAGGGAAGCTTCAGTTGAATAACAATAAATAGTCGATGCGGGGTTTGTTTACAGAAGTAGAGGTTTGATTATAACCACTGGGGCTTCAAACCCAGGTCTCACGTCTGCAAACCTGACGCCTTTCCTAATGATCTAAATGGCTCAATACGATAAACCGAAAGACAATTAAGCATTCAAACCCAACCGCCTACCCATTTTATCTGGTGTATGTCTGTTGCAAGGATAAAAAAGCGCCGAAGACTCTAAATGTCCACCTCCTTGTGATATGCACTGTGATAAACGAGGCAAATAATTTTTTATGGCGGCCGTCTTGAATGGTGGCAAAAATGTAGCTTTTTAAGGGAGCAGCATAAGAATGCATGACCAATGCTGTCCATATTTAAAATACTTTATACCCTACTAACACATTATTACATGTATTATAATTATCAGGTTAGGGGGTTAAATATTGACAATCCGAGGGGGTAAATATTGCAGTTGGGAATGGTAAACATCATCATTCAAAATGGACGCCAGACGTTACTTGCGCCTTAGATCACAAGCAAGAGTTGGACATCTAGCGCCTTCGGCGCTTTCAAGTCTATTGGTGTCACTGATCTCAAAAGAAGGTCCTTTCTTTGAGATCAGTGGCTGGTATGTCCGTCTATTTTTTTTAAATCAAAGGTCAAGCCCACAGTATTTGGACTCGTTTCCGTATGCTATCCTCGTTTTAACAACTTCACGCTCCGCTCACGCTTGCTTTCTCGGTGTGCTGCCCATGTCAGCAACTGCTTTAACAACAGTGTATATCGCTAGCGAGGAAAGAGACAAACAGTTTTTTCACAAGTGTGATGTACTTGCTTAGCTGCTGAATGCTCTTTTATTACCTGCCAGTGTGATGAGTTTTCGAGGAACAATGTAAGAAAGATTGAAACAGACAACAGTTCTGCGCGTATAATGGCTGAACTAGGTAACTCTGATGTGACAGAGTACACAGTGAAGGAGGGGACTTCTCAAGTTGGAAAATGGGCACTTTACGTTGGAGTCCCGGTAGCTGCTGTATGTGTCGCTGGGGGTTTGTATTACCTACTAAGCGGCGGAGGTGAACGGCAGGAAGGAGAGCACAGTGAGAAAACGAAGTCTGTAAATGAAACTGGGAAAGAGGAAGAGGCAGAGGATGGTTCCAGAAAGCAGAGAACGGAGCCTAGCATTGATGAGGTAACCAAAGGCAATACCTCCCTTACTTTAATTGCTCTTGAAAACAGAAAATTGATACGAATACTCTTAGGTGGTATTAAGAATTGTAAACCCTATTACTTTTGATGTAAAAATGGAATTGACGTCGGTTGTTTGTAACTCGTGTTATATCCTTAACAAAAACAGTATTATCTAACAAAGGTGATATAGTACACAATCGCAGAACGGTTTTCTCCAGTTTGGAACATTGCGGAGTTCGGGAAAGTAGTAATTTGTTCTATATTATTACTCCATTTTCTTGCAGTTATCAAACCAAAATCAAGCACAGTCTGCTAAGCTAAAGGGAAATAAGTACTTCAGGGCTGGAAAATATGAATTGGCAATTAAATGTTATACAGATGCAATTGCACTATGTGATCATGCAAACAAAGAGGAGTTATCAACATTTCACCAGAACAGAGCTGCTGCACAAGAACAGCTGGTAAGCAAATGTATTAATAGTATGCCTGCATGTTCGGGGTCACAGGACCTTGATGTAGATTGCTCCAGATGTTTTATTAAAATGGCCAAAGCAGTAGAAGAACATTTGTTCAACTTTTTCTATATATGTAAACCTTACACATAGGTTTGCATAGACAATAATAAAGTCATTAAAGTAAACAAGCACATGCCATTTTTATCTTGTTATATGTGAATGTGGTACAAGCATTCTAGCATAGGCTATCCTCTTGGAAGAATTGTTTTCACATTTGCTGTAAAGAGTAGGAGCTAGTCGCCATCATGGGTCTTCATAGTACACTGTGAACCAATAGTGCTGTGAATATCTAAGAGCTGTCTTCACAAGTCACAAGGTCACAATCTTGGTTTTAAAATTGTATTTAGAGATTGAGAAATTATGCGCAAAGAACACTATTATGTAAGAAACAACAGACTGGCACTGAAAGGTTGTTTCTGCAGCTTTAAAAGAAACAGACAGGGTGGTCTTGCAGTTTTAAATGTACTCTCCATGGTATACTCAGGCAGGTATTTTTCAATCTACCAAAATCATTAATAATTATATATATGTAAGCAAGAAAAGTTGTATTGGTCTTTAAGCAGCTAAGTTTTCATAGCAAGAAATATCATTCTCCTATGGAAAGGAAACCATAGTTGTAAATGGTCATAGACCAAAAATATATATAATTTTATTTCCAAGTGAGAAAATGACGGCATGTTTGATACCAATTTCTAAAACAAGTTAGATGACCTGGTAAAACAGGTGACCAGTACAAAAAGAAGCATAAGGTAGCCTATATAAACAGATGCAGGGTCATCAGTGGTTCCCCTGAACATGCAAGAGTGTGCAGAGGAGATTGCCTGCATTAAACATGAGGATTTTACATATTGCGCTAAAAATCTTAATAGGAAATGGCAAAAATATTCATAGTTAGTCAAGTCTAGTCATTCAATCTGTATATGTACAAAAATACTTATAGGTGCTTCATAACTGCAAGATATTCCTTTGCTGCTATTTTTGCTAGTTACAATCAAAGAAGACAAGGTCATCTTAGAAGGGCGCAATTTAAATTATGATTATGACCATCCTCAAGCAGCATGTCTCTTGCGCCCAGAAATATTCATTTATCTGAATTTATGCTAATTGCAAATAGAAGTATGAGGGATGTTTTAAGTGAGGAGCAGAAGTCAGCTTATATTTAATTATTTGTGTTGGTTATTTAGACTTGTATTCAAAAGCTAAGTTTGATTTGGTGATAAGGCTGTGGAAACCCTCCAACAGTTGTTTAATTATTTTCATTGTACGCATAATAGAGCTACAACGATCAATTATAGTAGTCTTTGGTCAGGACCCAACCTCAACCCCAGTTGGCAAAATCCAACCTGACCTTGACCCCAACATAAATGTGGTCAGGACCAATCAAGGAGGCTAATTTGGACTGCAATCGATTGTCCTATTGGAAACTTAATGGAATTGAATTACCCCATCTGGCAGCCTTCAGTAAAAAGTATTTGCTACCCCAATCTGGTACAGCCTTCAGTAAGTGCAAATTTAAAGTAGCACCAGAAGTAACTGTTGGAAATTGTACTCATCTGTTACTCAGAAATCAGAAAGTGATTGTTTTTGAAATGTAGTTTGGGAGCATTTTACCCATTGACAATTACACCAACCTGACCTAGGTAAGTTTTCACCTGGACGTTGTATTTCGTTACTTTGTTGGATCCTGTAGGATCTTGTGTAAGGTGTGCAACAGCATTCTGTTAGGATCCTGTAAGAATTTTAAAAATCTTGTTGGAACCTGCAGAATCCTATGTAAGATCTGACTGAATTAGAAACAATCCTGTGAAATATCTTACAGGATCTTACAGGAATATGAAGTATCTTGCATAGGATCCTGAACAAAAGTAGGATTTTAGAGGGGGACTTACTGGCATATGGAGTTGAGCTGGTGCATTATGGGCAAATCACTCCTTAGATGTCTTGCACGCCTTTGATGCAAATCCTATTTAATTTATGGGAAGTCCTTTTGTTTCAATTTGGAGAAAAAGAATGATTTTGTTGACTTAACAAGGATCACACAAGTCAACTCTTGAGATATTTGCCTTGTATATAACTGTTTAGTATATAACTTGTATATAACTGTTTAGACATTTAAGCTTCATTGCCTTGATGATGCTCTCCCTGCATTTTTTAACTTTTTTTACCATAAGTTGCATATAAGACATCTGTTTTAGAAGGAAATAGCATTTAACAATTAAGGCAAAATGTTGATAATAAAGCAAAGAAAGTTGATTCTGACAACAAATAAAAATATGAAATGGCAACTGGGTTTTGTTTTCAAACATCTCAAATGATAAAATAGAGAAGAAGCTGATATACATTTTGTGGCACTGCATCTTTTAAGAAACTAATAAATTATATAAGTGAGGTACATACAATTACTACTTACATTAGTAATGGTAACAGTACAATAGGAGTGGTGCTTTAACACTAGGATAACTGAAAACTTTTATACCTAAATTTACTGTGGTGTCACTTTTTGACACTAGTCAGTCACCTTTCAATAATAAGGAGATTTTTTCGAAATGTGGAGCATATATTAGAATTTGTATCATATGCACATTAGCTCAAAGATATTGCATTAATTTGATAACATTTTAGGCGATAACATTGGCCAGAACTCAAAAGCTGATTCCATTGTCAGGCTTGTTTGACATGTAAAGTTATGAAACTAGAGCATGATTTGCAGGGCACCACTTGCTAATCCACAGTTAGAGGTCAGCTCCATTATAGACCTGCAATATAATCTTGATCAGATCTGAATGACAGCTGTCTTTAATGGAAACATCCAAGGATTTGAAGTTAGTAACAAAAATGGTAATAGTTTTATATATCTGTTATGTTCAAAGGTATTATCCATTAAAATGCATGTTAACACCGCAATGGCACTTTGACAGCTAGAGAAACTCGCAAATGATCCAATGTTACCACTTTGTACTGTTGAACCTCCTGGTTGACTTTGTCTCTTTAGTGTATCTTCCTGTTAACAATAAATTTAAATATTAATGAATTGAAACTGTATTTGTACAACTACAGTACTATACTAAGTATACTAAACAGATGAAGGTGAAACAAAACATGTTAAGAAACATTTGGCATTGACCATTGGTTAAAATTAGATAAACAATTATCTGCCCAAGATAATGTCTCAGAACAAATTGTTACCTCCATCCTGGGTCTCTTAGCAGAAGGTGGAGCTTCATTTGATAGCTTCTAGTGTATCAGCTGTAACAGGTGTGATAGTGTATCATTCGTATTGTTGAGTTGAATTTTGAACAAATTGATTTCATGCTCATGATTGCAGCTGGAGTCCTGAAAAATTTAAGTTATCAGATTTTTTGGTAAATGCTATAAAAACCCATTCATTAACAGCTGCTATGTCTAGGCAGCAGTCCTATTATAAGACACCCAAAGTTGGGGAAAAGTTTGAATTGTATCAATTTAATCAAGTTGCACAACATTTGTAAGTCAAGTTCCGAGGGTACATAAAGTTTTACATTGTCGTGGTCCATTACAAAAATGTGAACACATGGAGGAGGCAATTTAGGGCATACAGCATTCAACAGAGGAATGTTTGCTCTTGTAAAATGTGTTTGATATTAACAGTAAACAGCCAAATTCCTTTGTCAATTGGTGAATTTTTCAGGAAATTTATCAGAGAATTTGGCAAGCATGTCAACTGAAAGAAAAGACCATTCCACCTTCCCTGTTATTGGTTCTCTTTTTGGCCAATTCAACTTACAGATTTCAGTAGCAAATTTGCCCATGACATATTAGTTGAAAAATATTCTCAAGTGCAAATTGCCTTTACAGATGCTAAGCATGGAAATCTCAGGATGTGTAGAGACCTAAGTGTCATAAACTTTGTGAAGTCAATTATGGATGGAAAATTCTTCTTTAAAAAGCGGAGAAAGGTACTGGAAAAGTTTCTGAAGGGTTTGCATAATTGCAATAATACATTGTGTTGTATGAACATTGTATAACATACTTATTTGTTTTCTTGGAAATTCTCAAATTTGTAAGGGTATTGTATTTACAGTTACATTCACTCTTGCATCTGATAAACCAAACAACCAGGTATTATGCGCTATCTCAGTACCATTTTTAGGGGTTACCAATTGTAGCACCACATTATAACAAAAACAACATGAATGAATTTGCAATAAAAGGAAATGGATCAGCATAATATTGAAGCATGCACATGCACATTTATTTAACTAGTAACCTGCACAGACACTGGGTGCCCAGATATTGACCAGGGGTGGTAGGAGTTTCCCCATTACACTCATGCATAAATAAATAAATAAATAAATAAATACATTTATACATTCACTTTTACGAATAATTCATTACCCGCTTATTGTCTGTGTTGATAACTCCATGATATCTTTATCTTCTTAATCAAGGCAGTTACCTTTTTCTGTTCTTGTTCAAATTCCAAATCTGCCAAACAAACTGCAGCAAAAATTATCAAGTAATGTTTCAGTTGAAATAAAACCCCATTTAATTCTGATCAAAAATTAAGAGTAAGGATCATTTGGGTTTCATCTTCATCCTCTCCTTCATCCTCTGCCTCATCCTCTGTGTCCTTAATATGTGTTGTCATTTTGTCACTGTCATTTTCCTGACTAAGAAGTCATTTAAGACATCCAATGCTTTTTCAAGCCTATGCACCAGTTGGAGACCTTGATCTTTTGTGCCTGCACAGATAAGACAAAATATTCCACTGATTTGAGGATCACAAATGTCAATTTCAGAACTTCATTTAGGTTGACAACTCAAATTTGGGTAACAGGTAACAGCATGAGCAGATGGAATCTTATCAATGCACATAATCTTTATCATTTATCCAGAGGCTTTAACAATCTCCCCTTCTACACCGGACAATTCTTGGATTTGAATTGTTGGGATCTTTCAATGTCCTTGACATTGATAACATAAATGAAGTCGTCAATGAAAAGTACACAGCAGTATTTATTTATAAAATCTGAAAATAAATAAAAAACACTGCTATTGTGAAATGAAAACAAACAGGCAGCATCTGTGTCATGTTTGTGGGTCAGGGCATGCTTATTTCACAGTTCATTTTGCAGGAAGGTTTTTCGGCTTGATGATAAAATGGTTGAAGTGTCACTTAATTCAGTTCTTTACAAGCCCTTAAAAAAGAGGTACGAGGTACAATAAGAGGTCCGAGAAGTGCTTGGAATAATATTTACTAAGAAGAGATTGGAAAAAGAAAAAAAAGACAGTGATGTATTACATAGTGAAGAATATTCCTATCGCAAAAACCCAAGTCTTTTTGTTTGGTTTTGTTAGAATCATGGAGATCGAGAGTGTGGAAGAATGAAATGCTTCCTTAAAAGCCCTTACCTAAGAAATTACCTAAGCATTACCTGTGAAGACATATTGTCGAGAGTTATTTTGTCATTTGAAGTTATTGATTTTAGTGTTAAGGGATATGAGTCAACTGTGCTAAAGACATAGCAACACAGGTAATTGTGAATATTTCTTAAGTAATGATTGTAGAACATTTAAAACTGAATATTTAAAACTGCGGCAACATTAAACTGTGTTCTATTATTTGCATAATTCTGCCTGTTATATGTCATTTGAGAGACAATACTTTTGAGAAAAATTTGCTAAACTTGTCTTTTATTGAAGACGTGCAAAATAGAAATGTTTGAGGATACAGATACAAGGATCTTAGAAAGATCTGAGTAACTTGTAGAATCCTGCAAGTGATTCTTACAGGTGATGTGACAGGATCCTGATAAAAGGGAGACATGATCCAATACAGGAACATTTATTGAATCCTAAATTTATGCATTTTAGGATTTAACAGGATCCTGTACAATCTTCTAAGATCCTGTACATGCAGGATCCTGAAAGAGATATGATAGGATCCTGAAAGAGATATGATAGGATCCTAAGAAAGTGGAACAGGATCCTGGCAGGATCCTTTATAGGATACTACTATGACAAGATCCTACAGGATCCTGTACAGGATCTTATTCCTGAAGGATCCTGTAAGAACTTTCACCAGGTGTAATACCTACCATGTTGTATAGCAACAATGATGGTATGCCATGTCAAACAATTATCCCCCTTTAGCAGTCATTTTGTTGATCAAAGCAAGATCTGGTGAACATAACTGTAAATGCGATATGCCTCTGTTTTCAGGTCCTGGTCTACCACAGAAGTTATGCAGTACTGTTTCCCTGGAAATTGGGAAATCAACACACCAAACCCCCTTGATTACAAAATATACACAATGTTTTGCGATACTTTTATTGTAAACTGTGCATTTAGATTAAACTGAAAAAATTATAATTTAAGCAGATATGAAACAAACGTCTTCAAATTGTTTTCAGACGCTATTTTGGTCTTTTAATGATGAATTCCTATCTAAAACTGACTTCACGAAGTTTACAACATGAAGGAAAATTAGGCTACTACACATTGTGACATTTTTGGCTCGTGTTGTTATGCTAGGACAGATAATTATTCTGGGTTTTTTACATATATTAGTTTGGTGATTTTGGTTCAATGTAATGATTGGCGGTAGAAGATCCCCTCTTGCTTAGCATCCATAAATGTTCTTTGAAAGCTCTATTTGCCCACTTCCAAGTATCGGGGTGACTGTGTATGTATTTTGAAGGTATTTGGCTGAGTAATGTTAATATCAAACATGTTTTAAAAGAGCAAACTTTTTTTGTTCAATGCCCTAAATTGCCTCCTTCATGTGTTTGCCTCTTTGGTCCGGACCACAACAATGTGAAATTTGAAGTTCATTTAGAACTTAACTTTTGTTCAATTTTGGTTACCTGATCTAAACTTGAGTTTCAAGTGTTACAGAACTTGATTAGATTGAAAAAAGTCAGAAATATTTTTCCTAATTTTGGATGCCTTGAATTAGAGGTGTGGCCTATGCTCAGGGGCAACTTATGCACTTTTTTCAGTAGTTGCAGGATTTGGACTGTGATATAACAGTGCCAAATTTAAAGTTATTACTTGCTACTACTCAAACATTGGACAACAACTGCTGATACGTCAAAATAATATGAAAGACGTGATTTGTTTCTTTGGGAGTTATTACTGGAAAGGGCAACATTAGTAATGAAGTAAGAATGAAATCTGGTAAGTATTCGGTATTCAGAAAGAATGAGTGATGATGAAGTCTGAAGAAGATGTGGAATACAAGAGACAATCTCTTTGTTGCAATACCAGTGTACATGCAAGGATGGATGAAACCAATGGGTGATACACAAAAAACAACTGCTAGTTATTTTAAGAAAAATGACAAAAGCCTTGTAATACAACCATTAAATGTCAGTGATGAAGCTGTCAAAGGACAGGGCTAGGACATTTGGCAAATTTAGCTCAAAGTCAATTATATTGCCTGCAAATTACTGTGGAAGCAGTCACTGCTAACTGGTATTAATACTGTGTATTAAGATGATATTTTGCTATCAATGAGACGTTTGTATGCAAATCATACAGTTAACAGTCACTTATCTTGTTGCAAATATCTCTTGTTCAAAATGCCAACTATTTCATCTTTTTGTTAAATAGAAATATTATGCATGCATTGTGATATTTTATTTATAAATAAATATAAATATAAATATAACTATTTTGATATTATAATAAATATAACTATAGATATAAATATAGCTATTTTGATTTATAATTGATATAAATATCAATAATGAGAAATCAACAGTCTTATATTGAAGTGTTTTTGTATCTGATTTTCTGTAGAAAAATTGGAAAGAAGTAGTTGATGACTGTAGTGCAGGTAAGGATACACTTTTTGATAAATAAAATTTTATTTAGATGTGTGTTGTTACAGGTATGTATATTAAAGTTTACTCATTACCCACTGATGCGTATTGGTGAGCTTCACCAAGAATTTTGTTTGTTAACAACTTAAGGTTTCTGCATCCAAGGGTTATTAGTTTACTTGGCCTTGGCTCCTCCTTGATGAATGCTCTGTGTCAATGAATATATGTTACAGCACCCATGGTTTTATTGTGTTGGGATTGGTAGCAGTATATGGTATATATGATCTTAACACAAGGGAAATACTTTATTTAATAATCAACTTTCAATTTAGCTTGTGAAACAAATCAGTATCCTTGCTGATTGGGCTGATGTCAAAGGAAGTGTATTTATAAGTTTTGTATCAAAAACTGTTTTAATGCATTGTAATATGAGATTTTGAGAGTAAATTAATTGTCACCATTGACCATTGTCTGCAGCTGAAGACAGACTATTTACAGATTTAGTTGATAGATTTTGCAACTGCATTTAAAGTACTCCGTGCCTTTACCGACTTTACTGTTTCATGTGTGCATGGCAGCATTCGTGATACAAAAATAGAACACAAATAGGTTACTAATAGGTTTCATGCCATAATGAAGACTATTGATGGCAATTTGGTTTTCTTTTCCCATATGTAATGTTATTGTTTAGTCTATCAAAGTAAGAATGTCAAGCACTACAAGAATGGTAAACCAGCATCTCAGCAAAATGTATATATATATATATATATGTGCATTGCAAGCAATGAATTGTCTTCCAACATTTTGAATATTCCTTGAGATAATATTTCACCGAAGGCTTTTATTCTCCAATTTAATATTTGTCTATATCTATACATCATTCAGGTCTTGATATATTAATGTCACTGTCTTGAACTATGCCTATACTATGTTGGGGCTGAAGTTGAGAAATTTATTTTGGAAGAATTATGTGATTAATAAGCACAGTTCTAAAGTAAACCATAGCTACGTACAGATAAGTCAGTCCAGTTTCTTTGTATTTTGCATTGATATATTTGATTATTAATTGAAATGTTCAAATGTCACAATTAATTGAAATGTTCAAATGTCACAATTAATTGAAATGTTCAAATATCACAATTAATTGGTTGGATCTCTATTGAAATCTGACATTTTCTCAGGACAGAAAGTATTACAAGAATGATAAAAATCAAATATCATTGTTTCTTTTTGTTTATTTCTGTAGCTCTTGAATTAAAGCCAAAGTATAGCAAAGCATTGGCAAGACGAGCTAGAGCACATGAAAGTCTCCAAGAGAAAGTTGCCTGCCTTGAAGGTATTGTCTCTCCTGCTATTTATGTTTCGTTTAGTTCTCTCATAGTTTTGAATGTGGACCAAAAGGTAAATGTCATTCTTCTCTTCTTCTGATGTCGATTTTTACGCAAATTTTAGGAGACGTAATTTGTATCTGGAACTTTTTTAGTGATCAATACAATGTGGATTAAAAGTCAGGAAATTTGTTTTTGTGGTGCTGCGTGTAGAAGTTGTAGTATGGTTTTCAACTCCATTTGATGTTGCCCTTGCAAATATGCAAGATGTCATACATAGATGCAGAACATTAAAAAAACTGCATCATATTCATCAGAAAAGGTCAAACGTACTGAAAAACATGTCAATATTTGGTGTGAACTTACTGTTGTGGTCTCAGATAGCAGGATGTCATGGGAAGAATATAGCAGGTCATACCAACACACATCCAAGTCATCGAGACATTCATTGGATATTACCATGCTTATCAAGAATTTTGGAGCATTTAAAATAGATTGATGTAAGAACTAAAATTCAATTCAAAAGCAGTTAATGATGGCTAAAAGGTTGCCTCTATCAAGTTTTAAAAACCCCTTGCTTAGATTTTATGCAAAATACTTGGAAAGGAAAATCACAAGTTATATTTAGGTAATTCATGATGAAAATCATTTTATTGTATCATGATTTCTGTGTATATTTGAAAGACCTCACTTTAGAAAGAAATATATCAAGGCCCCTGATATTTGCACACCTTGAAAGCACCTTACCGAAGATCACATGGATCAGGAGTACTATACAGACATGTCTTTTGGGAAGAACAAGTGGGAAGGGAAGTGCAGAATATGTCAATAACATGTAACATGTAGATATTTTCAGTCAGTCAATATCGAGATATGTCGAGATTTCATCCAACAGGATTAAACATTGAGTATATATTTATGATTGATTTTTTTTGGTTACTGATTTGTTACTGATACAGATGTCACTGCAGTTTGCCTTCTTGAGGGCTTCAATAACCAACAGTGTGTCCTTCAAGCAGATAGGATATTAAAAGAAATTGGAAAAGAAGCTGCTGCTGAGCAAATGAAGGTATTTACTTGACATTCTCGTGTGCCTGATTGTGGTTTGCTATGATGTATTTTTGTTAAAGTGTTCATTGACCCTTATCAACTATATTACCACACAGCTTTCGTCGCTTAAGAAAGAGAGAAATAGGTCAGTGTGTACGTCATTGAATTTATATTCACTATTTACAAAGGAAAATTGAACATTCATTATGTATAATACACACTAGGTACCGTTGAATCGATTGGCAAACATAATAATTGTTTAGTTTCATCATTGTAGGTCTTCATTCAAATATGTAACATGGTTTTGTTGACATTTTTGTATAGCATGCAAAAAGGAGTATACCGTTGTATATCTGTATTGTATATCTAGTTGTCTATGTCATTGTAGGTTATCAACATCGTAGATATTCTAGGTTTAAAATCTTTATTGAAGAATATTTGCGTTATTTTTTCCTAGAAAAGAAAACCTGCTTTACCATCATCAACATTTATTCAGTCATACCTCGACTCCTTTATAACAGGTATATGTATTTTTACTTAAAAGATATGCATTTACTGAACAGTTTAAGTGACGTTGCGTTTGTGTACTATCTCACTTCCATTAATGTGTTTTTAGTATGTGTTAAATTTTTTGATAATGTTTGTTTTCTTGTGATTGTATGGACAACATTGCATGTCTTGTACTTTTATTGGTTATTGTTATCCTTAGCAGCTCAAACACCCCATAATTAGTTTTATTATTGAGCTAAGTACTTCCTAAAAAGACTGGCATTGCGTCTGAGCCCCTTTACAAACTACTTTTTAGTTTTTTTAAAGATTCACAAGATATTTTATAGCTTAGAGGAATTCAGAGTAATACTGGCCATTTCTGTCTTATCGTGAGAGCTTCTGAGGTTAGATTGATTTACTCTAACCCACATAATGCATATGTAGCTATTATTCATTTGTGATGTTTGCTCATTTTAGTGTAAACAATATTAAATGTATTCTCTATTGTTTTCAGATATTTTCAATGACGAGTTTACAGATGATGACAAGCAGAGTAGTCCATACTTTCATGCTTTAGAAAGCACAAAGAAGAAAGACTTTAGCTCTGTTGTTCGTCTTTGCACCGAGGAAATAGATCAAGGTTGGTCTCTATTAGTAAATCTTGACAGTACAGTAAGCAGTGACTGCACTGTCAAGCTCTGTTGGACTAGCTTACCATCTTAATAGTATGTTGATCTGGATTGTCGCTGCAGATTATGTGTGGGTTAGGAGATGTCCAGTGTTAGTACTCCTTGTCATTCGCATTGGTCACTGCAAATGACGCAACATTCGTACAAAAAACTAATATAGTCACAATAGATATGCCAAGCGGAAAACGTAATCGACTAATGAAAGTGACCACTAAGCTAATAATTCTTGAGGTAAGAGCCATGACGTGAAGCTTACTATGTTTTTTTCTTACTTTTCGCGAGAACTTTCATGGCATGTGAGGGTATGTTACTCTGCAAAATATTTGATAATGATCTTAGGTTAACATTTAAAGCTTACCATTTCTTCTAAGAACTTAAAAGCAAAGTATGGCTGTTTGATACTATGATTTATAAGAGTTTATATTTACATTTTTAATCTTGAAATCAAGCTATCTTTATATCTGTTTGATTGTATTGATTTTTTTCAGTTATATGTATCCCTGAGTTTTTAAAGGTCTTGTTCTGTGCGTCCATGCTGGTTTCGTTCTTACTTCAGTAAGTTGCCTATTTCTTTGAACTTGGTGGTACCTTGGTGGAAACTTGCTTAATACATCTTAGCAAGATAATGGTACGTTATATAACACATTTTGCCCTTATAAACTGCCTCTTTTGATGTGGAAGTTACGTTGTAATGCTGTCCCTCCCAAATCCAGATGGCAAATTCAAGAATAGAGCATTATTACTTCGAGGAACCATGTATACCCTTATGAGTGACATCCCAGCGGCAATGTCAGACTTCGGTATTTTAATCGCTTTAGACAACTCTGATGAAAATAAAAAGGTAATGTACTTGTGATCATTCGTGTTTATTCCAGTTGTGTTGACTGCCCGTTACAGTCTGTTGAGTACCATCCGTATTGATTATTGGTCATTAGACAGTCAGGCATCTTATTGAAGACTTTTTATGCACCTCAGATACAAGTGTCTGTTGATTCTGTTCGTAGCCTCTGAGAGGACTGGAATGTCATAATTTACATTAGATTTCTTAGATCTTTCGATATTGAAAGTAGAGTAGGCTAGATTTTGTATAATTCGTAATAAGATACTTTGCACTTGGTGTGAAAAGTTGTATATTATCGCTTCTTTCCTTACTTGGTGACTTTTTTATTTCATTAATTTTGGCAAGATTTGTAATGATTAGACGGACCCTATATGACAGTCTTTCTCCATGATGTTTGTACATTCTACTATTATATAATGATAAGAAATAGGAGGCATTTTGTTTATGTTTTGTTATAATGCCTTATTTTGCCTTTGTTGTTTAGTTAAAGTCAAATGCTCTTATCAAAAGAGGAAGTTTGAAAATGCAGGAAGCAAAAGATAAGGATTGTCTTAATGACTTTGCAGAAGCGGTTGATATTGATGAACATAATGCAGATATTTATCATCATCGTGGACAGGTACTTCACACGAGCATGCTTTTTCAGCGAGACACTTTTTGTCCTAATTTGACCGAATAAGTCAGCTCAGTGGAAAAGGCTCTTGTCAAACTAGCTATTATTTGAACGTTATTAATGCATTACACCAATAACGATTTCAAAGGATAAACAAAGTATGAGTGAGGTGAAAAATTGCTGGAATCAATGTTATGGGGTATCAATCCTTTGCAATACATGTTTGTTTAAAGATATGCGTGTTGCATTACAAAAAGCAGCAAAAGATTCGCTGTTGCACTTGCCTTACCTATACTTACGCACCTGTAAATATAAGACGAGTTCCAAAGCAGTCTCCATGTTTACCTCCAGTTCTCTTAGCAAAGATTTATATAAATGGTTGATGGTTTTTATACTGAAGTGTCCAATCCTTCAGTTTTCTCCCCGAGTTTAGTACCACCTCTACGAAAATCCTCTTGTACAAAGCACAGTTGGACGTAGGCCAAAGTTTTCGTAGGGTGTGTGACAGCCATGATTTTCCTTGCCATAAATACATTAACAATTGCCTTCTCTTTTATTATACTCCATTTAACTAAATTTCGTTTTCGTCGTGATCCTCTTTGCCTCGACCAGCGACTTCATCTTCGTTACTATTGTCATTATCGTTTCGTTAATAGTCGACGGTGACTGTGGTAACCACAACTGGTATTATCACCGTCATCGCCATTACCAACTTGGTAATCGCCATTAAGATCGTTGTCATCATTGCCGTTTTCATCGTTAGCATCAAATGATGTCGTCACCGTGTCCTCGTCCTCTTCCTTTTCGTCCTCCTTATTCTCATCGACCTCCTCATCCTCATCGACCTCCTCATCCTCATCGACCTCCTCATCCTCATCGACCTCCTCATCCTCATCGACCTTCTCATCCTCATCTACCTCCTCATCCTCATCGACCTCCTCATCCTCATCGACCTTCTCATCCTCATCGACCTCCTCTTCCTCACCTTTACCGACCTCGTCGTGCTCATCCTCACCGACCTCCGCCCTCCTCGTGTTCCTCGTCCTCATACTCCTGGACCTCGTCCGCATCCTTATCGACGTCCTCATCCTCATCGACATCCTTCTTCTCATCCTCATCGACCTCCTCGTCCACATTCTCATCAACTCGTCGCCGCTCTCATCATTGTCGTTATTGTTGTTTTCTTCATCATTGTCATCATTCGTTGTCGTCATTCATATCTTTTATTCATTGTTATTGTCGTTATCATCGTTTTCGTCATCATAATCGTAATCATATTTTCTTGTTATTGGGTCTGTTACTGTTGCCTTCGCTCTCTAAACACTTGACATTTCTTCGTTATTTTACAGATTTACTTCCTCACGGAGAGACTTGATGATGCCCGTGCAGACTTCGAGAAGGCCATTGCTTTAAACCCTAATTTCGTGGCACCACGACTCCAACTTGGCTACTGTCAGTGTAAACTGGCGTTGCAGATGATGTCACCAAGCCTCATGGAAGTCGCTAATAAAATTCTAGAAGAGACAACAAAACTCTTTCCCGACTCTCCCGATGCCTTTAGTTTGTACGGTCAGGTATGTGATAAAATTAGTTGAGCTCGATGTTAAAGGATAGAACTGTTCTAAAGGAAATGACGCAAGCACATAGTGATGCTTCCTTGTTAGTTTCTGTTCGATGTATGCCTCAATTACGTTTATTAATCCAACTTTGTAGTGATCTTTTAGTACTGCTTTTCCGACTTCTTTTGTCCTTGGTAGCTCCTGCAAGACCAGCAGATGTTTGAGGAAGCGGAAGAGAAGCTCGACAAAGCACTGGAATTAAATCCAAACAATCCAACAACTTACGTATATAAAGCGTATGTAGACATTTGATAGTGCTGCTATTTGACATTGGTACCTTGTGTTTGTATTTAGGCCTATTTGTGTCTTTTTTTTCCTTATGAAATTTCTCTTGTCCGTGTTTACAGACTGCAAAAACACTTTTTCTCATTGAGGTAGTCTACTCTCATGAGAACGGCTATTCCGTATATCTAGGAAAAAACTCATGGCTCAAAAATAATTTTTACGCCTCGCCCTTTACCTTATGCATATATGATATGGAGAAATGCACTCGATTTAATGCTTGGCATGATGAACAGTGGTGTAAGGAGAAAGACTTTAGGTCATCGCGTTTCCCGTATAATTCAGGAAAATATCAATGTCACAAGACTACAAGCAATTTCTTTTTGTTCTTATTTGTATTATTTTCATTGTTTTTAGATTACTAATGCTGCAGTGGAAACAGGATTTAGAAAAGGCCAACCAGTTGATAAGGAAGGGCCTTGCGGTCGACGACAAATGTGATTTTGCTTATGAAACATTGGCCACGTTGGAAGTACAACGGTAAGTCAGTTAACTTGTCTCTCATTTGGTCGTGTCTTTTGCTTTGTTTATCATATCCCTCCTTAAACTATTGTCCAGGGATCAGGAAATTGTCGACAGTCTTAATGTTACTTTCTCTTTTCCATCTTTCCTTAAACTATTGTCCAGGGATCAGGAAATTGTCGACAGTCTTAATGTTACTTTCTCTTTTCCATCTTTCCTTCCAACAGAGGAAACCTGGAAGAGGCAGTACATTTATTCGAAAAGGCGATCGATTTGGTGCGGACTGAAAGTGAGATGGCCCACACGTTTTCTCTACTCGAAGCCGCCAAAGCGCAGGGGAAAATAACGAAGAAGTTAGGAATCACTGCGCCATTAAATCCTATGATGTAGACTAAACCCACTTGTGGCAGATGCATTGTGGACTATCACAAGGATTAGAAAATGTTGTTCATGTTGATGTGGTAAAATCGCCAATGAATACTGGTTCTTGCGGTGAAAATTTGTTAGACCAGGACAATATTACTTTGAAAATGAAAACCAGAGGACACTTTTATTCCAGAGTAGCAGCAAAGCAATATCCCTTTTATTACGGCAATTACTTGACTAATATTGACTACATTAATATTGCTGGTAATTTTGTTTTAAGTAAATAACACTTGAACTCTGTCTTATATCAAAAATGGATCCCCACTTGACTTACGAAGTGTGAAGATGAAAGCGAGCTAAGTCATTCTTCGTCGAGCTTGGTTAAGATTTAGTTCCTTAAGTGGTTTGATGACTCTGTGCTGTGACAGTGAAAAAGTAAAGTAAAGTAGGCTGTCGCTTGACCAAGGCTTTGTGAGTTGAGAATACGCCTATGGATCGTTGCCTTTTTATAAGGGCGGTAAAGTTAAGAATTTTATATTTTATTGGTTACATATTTACCCTATGGTAGGTTGCAGAGTTTTTTTGAAACATTTTCAGTGGACTGGGTCGACGCAGCTTATCCGTGGTAATTTTATTTGCAAGGGGTAACATTACTAGGATTCGTTGATGAGTGTTTTGGCATCAACAGCGGAATGCGTTGCTCCTTCTCATCTTTTCTCAGGTTGTCCCCTATACAACTTACCAAATGGATAGCCGTAACGTCTCTTAAAGGTTTAAAACTGTCTTTGTTGCTCACGAAAGTTCTTTACCATCTAGCTTGTACTTTGTCTGATGTGTGTCTCCTTCGCAGTTGACTACATCATCTAGAGGAATTTGTTTTCTTCCTGTTAATGTTAAGCGCTTGGAGTTTTCAAAAGCAATAGTTACTTTGACAGTTCCTTCAGAAATTTAAAGTAGTGTTAGTATTCGTCGCAGTGGACTTTAAGATAAGTTGGCCCTATACGAAGTAAAAGATCTTGATATTGCACGAAGGAAAATGTGTCCAATTTTGTCATTTTTGGGGATATCATTGGCAGTGGGAGGCGATAGTCACCGTATTTTTGGAGAGTTTGTTCCAGGAATGGTAAACCACTATTGTATGCTTAAAACATCCACACGATAGTTATCCCGTAGCTTTCTGTCGGTGCAGGCGTAGTGCTTCAAGGAGTTGCAAGGGACATAATTTTTCAGGTTAGTAAAGCTTTGCACAAACCCTTCCTGTGTTTACTTAGACAGTGTAATTAAATAGACTGGCACGTCGGGGGCAAATATCATTGGGATTGAAAAAGGTGTCTCTGTAATATAAACCGCCTTCCAAATAAGAACGTAGAGTTAAATGCGGTGTAGAATACCTGCTATCCGTGCGTAGCTTCGTAACTCTTTAGGTTGGGATCATGTTGCTTTCTCTCACCAAGGTTGTGACAAACATTTGAACTCGCTGTTAGTAAATGAGTTGGAAGAGGAGAGTGTACGCTTTATCAAACCCAGTGGTTCTATTGTCGTAGGAACGTAAAGCCTACTTTAAATTGTAACCCTTATACTCGAGTGTCAAGATGTTATTTATCAAAAACAAGTAAGATCCGACCACAATTGACCCACGATAACCGAACTGTTTCTACCATTTCACTTCCCAGTATGTGCATCATTTGGTCCGTTGCCGTATACGCTTCTTGTGCGGTGTGTTCTGAATCCAGCTGAGGATAATGCATGTACACATTTGCTTTTAAGGTTTATTTCGTTGCAGTGGGAAAACATTAAATGACGTCATACTGGTTTAACAGCCAGGAGGAGTCCTAGCTATGATTGGACTTTTACGGCACTGGATCGAGTGACAGTTTTTGAAATCTCGTCAAGCTGCACATGATTGTAATTTCTGTGACATTAGGCTTTATAGTTCATTATATGTTTATAAATGCAACCTTTGCTTCTACAGTGAGAAGAATCTTCGGTGTAAGTGATATCAGTCTTTCCAACTGAAGTATATCGGACTGGAAAGTAGTCGTGTTGAAGCAATTGTTGTATTTCCTGTTTGTTCATGCTTATGTTGGACGGTACCTTAGTACATTTTTTACATTGTTGCGCTGTAATTAGCTTGTATTTGTCAGCTTGCTTGTATGCTTAATATTCTCAAATTACGTTCAGTTATTGTTGTTGTTCCTTTTGGTACACTGCTGACGTCAGTAACAAAACTGACTCAAAATCGTTAGTCATTTATCAGATCATGAGGGAAGGGTGTGAAAGTAGATAACTGATTCACAATTTGCAAGCTCGTATGATATATTATGATTAAAATGCACTTGTCGTTTTTGGTTTGAGAAAAAAATAGCTCCAAACCAAGGTAGATTTGTGAGATAGATATCAGTCAAGACTACCCCCATGAAATGTTACCATGTAACAATTAAGCGATCTTTCATCTCTCCATAAAAGCAAATTTCTAGAGAAAGCAAAAGGTTGAACTTAGTAGATTTAACATCCTAAATTTCTACCTTACTAATATCTTACTGTCACTCAAATTCAGTGGCTTATGCAAGGGGCATATGATATTAAAAAATTAGATTACACGGTTTTGAAATAATAAACCTGAGCCATTTGAAGCAGCGACAGAATCAGTGCTGTCCTTGCCCAACACTAACGATATTGCTTTTTATCTTTTTTTGCGATCCGTATCACAACTTGCACTGAACAGTTCTCGTGTAAGTCTTCTTTAACGTTCTGAAATTCTTCAAAACTTAGGCCTACGATAGATGAAAAGGTCTGAACTTACATAACTTCTTCAAAAAGTAGTGTGCTCGAGTTGGAAACCGAATTTGGCCCTCGCAACCGGCAGTTATCCTTCGGCTGATTTTTCCTCTCCTAATGTGTTGATTCCGTTTTCGATCGTCATTTAAGATAAAACTTCAAACAGAAACTCACAGTATTATCTAAGAAAAACGCAAATGACACACCTTATAGTGTTTTCAATCTGTTTTCGGTTTTTCCTCGTGAAGATTTAATATATGGTTTAAAGTATTCACTTCGTCAAGTGTCAAAATTGTATAACCAAACTTTAAGTACCCTATCCTAAACGTACCACAGTACTCCCTGGAGTATGCGTGCATTAAGGCATATGGCAATACAAGCAAATGGTGCATGTAAAAGTTGGAGCAAGGCCTAGGTTTTAGAAAAATTTCCCAAAAGTGATCTACGGTGAAACAGTACATTTTCACATCTTAACGCATTGCACGTTCTTCATTAATGAAACGGCCAGGAACGATTGTTTCCAATGCTACAAATGGTGCCGAAAGTATGGCGTTTGGTGTTGAAAATGAGCAAAGTTTTAATCTCGTACAGAAAATTAGATACAATGATATAGGGATAAGGTGTCCGAATATTTGAAACTAGGAAGATGAAAGTGTTTCCTTTCGTAGAAGGTACTAGCCTGAAATAATTGACACGCCAATTATTTGAATGATTGGAGCAGTTTAATATTGATTGACGATGTCTTGAGGTAACCTGATATCAGAGTGATGTGCACACTTTCAATGGAAAGGAAATTACTCGATTTCAACCTTGAACCTTTAGCCATACATAATTTGTCCTTGATGAGCAACGTTCACTCCGGCACACAACATTTTATTTGAGGAGGAGGACTAAGTCTCCAAAATATGTCGAGCTACGACCTTTCACAGAAACTACATCCGTTTTGTTAAGTCGAGCCTTTTTCTGCAAATATGTGTCATTTTCTAAGAAGTTGCGCATTTTTAGCTTAGATTCACCTTGCAATATTTGAAATTGGTCAATCGGTTATCTCAGATCGTACTACCGACAACAATGTGTCCTCGAATTTGGACGGGTTAAGAAATGGGACTTGCTAAATTTTTGGGAGCACAGGTCATCGCCAATCCTCGCAACAGTACCACGTTTAAGCCTAGCATTAAGAGGCCTCTTAAATGATATCTCCGTGATATTTAGTACCATTCGGCATGAAACAAAAGTGCACAACTGTAAAAAGTGTAAGATTGTAAAATTGTGTTCAAAAACTAATGTCCCATCACTTGACATTTTAGCACCACAGATTTGCAACATAAGTACCATGACATAGATGCAATACAGGTAAGCTGGGTCGTGGTAGAGCCCTGTTCCAGCATTAGGCCACCCCTGTCACAAAACAAGCAACTTTCGTTTCCATAAGCGGGTTACTAACAGTCCAAAAGAGGTGATTGGACCTTGTCTTTAGGCAATGATTGCAAGCCAGATGAAGTAAACATGGCGCCACATGAGGATTAATGGTGACATTGGAGACTCCGCAACGGAAATCCAAATAACCATACGACACTTTAAAATATAATAAGGTATCATTTTAGTTGACAAGTGGATATACCCTGGCCAAATGACTGTTATTCCAGATAGGCAATTACTAAATGAAAGTCTGACCACCATTCTATCTAACAGGTTATTATGGCTATGATGAAATTAGGCTCAACTGATTCCAGCCAGAGTCAAGGACAACGTAAGGATATAACTTTGTTAAACTACGTTAGAATAAAAGTAATTAAAGGCAGTACTAAATCCATACCCCAATAATCTTCAAAACACCCCATATTAGGAAGAGCAGCATAAAACCTTTCAGATTCTTAAGTATGTTTACTATGACTTTCATAACATTTATTTACACTATCTTGCTATACTGCAGGAACGTCATAATATTGTGCCTACAATATATCTAGAGTATAAAGAGATAATATATCGAGGTACACAGTATGTTATAGAAATGAGACAAAGGACATCAAAGGCTCAAAGTAGTAGTAGGATCATTTATTGAAATTCTTTTTCAAGAGCAAATAATTCTCAACGCAAAAAACCGTCGTGCAATGGCTGGGTTTTAAGGAAAAATGTGGACAAACTGGAGGATGGTAATCAATGCCATGGGTGGCAACACGAAAAAGATATGCTCACATTCCCAGGTTTATTTGTAAAATTAAATTACAAAATTCGTGTTCATACTATAGAACTAGAATCAATGAAACTTGTATAGCTTAGCTCTTAGGTTGTTCATGTTCCTTTGTCAGCATAGTTGTAATTAAAATGTTCCTGGACAGAATCTTATTATTTCAATGTGTTCACATAACCATGATTTAACGACTGTATATACTGACACCGGTAAATTCATAAACAGGGAGAATTGTTACAAAAACAGTGTAAGTCAAGTCTTTGGTTGTGTCTTTTCTAATCTGATCATTGGAGTTGCCTCTCAGGTTATTACTCAACTCTTTACAAATTGACACAGTAACCAGAGAGGAACAAGATGACACACCTTGAGACACTGACGTAAGACAGGACCTACAAACATTATCTGTTTACCATCAACAGGGACGAAGCTAATAAGATCGTGGAATACTCGTCTTTTAACTCTTGAATGAGTTAAGGAAGCTTAAGCTATGTTGCTTAACATGGTAACCAAAAGAGCTTCCAACATCGGAGATAGAAGTAGCATGATTAGTTACTGATACCAACAAGTAGAATTTGTGTTCTCCTTTGCATGGTACAGAAGAAGAATCAGCAGATCGGTGTATTGACCTACAACGACTTTTTTTGACATTGGCTGATACATCAATGCCTTCTTTACAATATCAAAATGGGCATCACACACTGAATGATGGACTACACATCCCTCTTCTACCAGGTTTTGCCCTAGCATGTTTATGAATCGCTGCTTGTTTACTTTGTTTGTCAGAAATATTTCTTTATTTGTTGCAAGGAGCATATCTTCTTTAAACTTTACTTCCACTCCAGCAGATTGGCATGCTCTTCTTTTATGATTCACAAACTCAAAATCTGTAATTGCTTTTCCGTATCTTTTCTTCACGTGAGATACATATGAATCATAAATTGAGGAAAATCGAGCACCTCGCTTCCATGGCAAACTCTGCAAAAGAGACTCCATCAATGACGTACTTGAATGGTTGACTTGGGTAGGGTACATCTGCATCAACAGCTTTCCATATTGCATCTGCAAGGACAGGCTTGTTTGCTTTTCTTGGGAGACCATTTGACTCGAATAAAGAACTTGCAACAGTGAACAGTTCATATTGAACAGGATATGACCATTTTGAGCAGTAAAGTTTCTGACTGTGACCAGCCTCTGAAAAACAGCAGGGGATCTACTTCCTCTCTTCATTTAAAGCTTTGGGATGTTTACGCGTGTTGATTACAACTGCTTGGTTAACGTTCCTGAAGACCTATTCCTCTGAGCGTTGCCAGTCATGCCTGTTCGAATTTCTTTCCCAATTACTTTTGATCGGTCAGCATTTGCAGTAACACCCTCTGCAGTGCATAGCAAAGAAGGCTCTTTCTTGCAACCATGAATCCTAGGATCGTCTTTTTACCACTCGTATGTCTTTTGATTCTTGAAGCAAATATATCTTTATGTTGCCCACTTGAACTGTAATTTACCCCAGTAAATTCCTGTAACGCATCGTTTATTTCTGCTGAAGGTCTATTACACTGGCGTGTTTTTCAATGTTGATTTCGCACTTTAAAAATATTTTCTCAAAAATCAGAGAATTTATCAAACTGTGAAACTCACTATCCGTTTCTGTTACCGCAACTTGACGTTTGATCATGCTGTTATAAAGCAAATATTTTAAGCTAACTATACGCAATTTACCAAGTAATTGCAATGGTTTGGTAGGTATCTACTTGTACAATGAACGTACATCATTTTCAAATTGCGATCAGTTGGGAATTTTGAAACGGAAAATTTGAGACGTCATCAATCAGGCTTTCGACTTTTGGCTCCATTTTAGGGCTCAGCTTGACCAGCACATTATTGTATCGGGAGCTTGACTTGGACTTAGTTAAGGGTTATGGCATATCTCTACTGGACTCAGTCTGATTTTTCTTGGTGGTAAGAAGTGCTTTGAGGCTGAGTGCAGGTTAATATTCATTTCATTTTCATTATCTCTGATCTAAATTTCAGTTGATTTGCCTTCCTGCAGGGGCGTCGTGGTGCCTATAAAACAGGGGAACCAAGCTCTAAGATTTTCCAAAAAGACCACCTTTTGATAATGGTTATCTTGGCTCATTAAATAGTAGATATGTTTGGCATGTGACTTCTTCACCGTCTTTCGAATTTTACAAAGTTAGGAGACAAAACAATTAAGTAAATTTATATAAGCCTGGAAATCTCTTTATGTTTTGAATAAATAGCTTTCTCACGCGTGGTGATGTTGCGAATGCGTCAGTCACTGCCTTGAAATCAACAGAAGACAACAGTTCACACTCAACGCTAGTGAGCATCAATGCACATAGATGAAGCCTCCGCCTTGTTTTGATTTGGTTTACAGGACCCAATGTAGATAATATTTCTGCGAAGGAAACAGAGCATTTATTGTCAACTGATGTTAATGTTAATGCTACTAGAGAGACTCCATGTAAGAATCAGTACTGAGAGGTATGGTCTCTATGAGACAGGACTTGTGTATTCGTCTTGTCCTTTTGCATAGTGTAGTTGGTTTACGCCTTCTCGCTTTCAGCTCTAGCCGCCACCTAACCTTTGAGTAAATAAGGAGGTAGCCAGTGTGCAGAAGCTCCCCTTGGTGGTACATAGCCTCTACCAAGTCACGACTCCCATGCTATCTCTCCGTGGTGCACTTCAGTAACTGGTGACTTGCATCAGGCTAAAGTGTAGGGGATCTAGGAGCAGTCTGGAGCCCGATAGATGCAGTGCTCTAGGCCGCCAGCGTGAGGACATACCCTGACGCTCATCAATGCAATCCCCATCTACGCGTCAAATATTACATGTCGATCCGGCAGCAGGGGTTGGCAGCTGCCGTAGGGCAATCATTAATGTTTGAATAATCCTTTTGTGGTACAAAAAGTGAAAATCGCCTTGAAAATTTGCGACATTGCGCTAAAATCATACTTAAAAGCTTTTTTCGTCTGACACTCTTCAGAG
>JANTCA010035088.1:3621-20668 GCA_024741275.1 Chironex yamaguchii
TGTAAAGAAGAAAAGTAGGAAAGAGCCGAAGAAGACAAAAGCGAAATTCATTGGAGGTGCAGTAAATAAAGGATAAATCGGTAGAGGAGTGTAAAAAAGTGAGTAGGCAAGCGCTGAGGAAGACATAAGTCGATGGAGGTAAGTTTAGTAGATAAGGACCAAGCTGGTAGCGGTAGATAAGGATTAAGGCGAAACAAGGAAGCCCGTGAATGATACTGAAATTTGCAAACATAGGAAGACATCGCAATTTCATAAAATTCATCAAAGGAGACCGACGGTATACCAGTGTGTTTGATTCAGAGAATTTTTATACCATCTAATTTTGTTATTTGTTTGTTTTGTACACCTTGTAATCCACACCATTCTTTATTACCTGACAAAAGAGATTTACCTGCCCATCAGTCACAACCAAGTTGATTAAATCATCATGAAAGTTGCCAGTTGTGTTTATCAAGTATTTCAGTAAAACTTAATTAAATGGAATTAATGAGATCTTATTCCCTTGCGTATTTGTTTATTCATATTGTTACTAGTACCCCCGTCTTTAGTTCGCTCTTACTGTATTTGTATAATTTTGTTTTTTGTTGTAGAAATTTCTGTCGCGTGTTCAGGAGGTCTTCCTTTGCATTTGTTGTCAAGAGCTCGTTTATCAACCGGTGACGACTGAATGTAAACACAATATTTGCAAGGTACATTTAACACAATACTTGTTGAAAAATGTGATCTTAAGTTTTGGAAATTCTCTGTGGTTTTGTCAACTGGAAAGGTAGAAGTCCCGTTTCGCATTATCCTTGATATAAGGCCGCCGTAACCCTATCAATAACATACCATGAAAGCCCTCGGGTCTGTATATTCCTAAAGTCATTTTTGGTGAGGTCATTTAGAGGCTTACAATGTACAAACAACCATTGGTTGTGATCTTGTGCAAAGTGATAAGAGCTTTGCGTTTTCACACTCGGATGGCTTAGGTTCTGAAGCATGTGCACGGTTCAGCAGAAAGACTCGGGTTTAAGTCCTATGCTAGTCATCTTCAACTTTTCCTTTTTTCTTTCATTGACTGACTTGTCCGACTTATTTTCACTTTGGGAACCTCAGGGATTTAACTTCGACTTTGATTTCCACTGACACTCACATCCACGGTTTTTCACATTTTTTCGCAATTAGGTATGTTTTCTATTTTTGCAGTCTTTTTCTATCTATGCTGTTTTTCCGTCTATCTGCACTTAATTTGTTGTTGCCCTTTGCCTCTATTCTGATTGGTTCTTTCTATATTAGTTCGTCTCCAATCCGTCTTGTAAAGGGGCGCTTATTCAAAGGGAACGCTTATTCGAAGGGGGCGCTTATTCGAGGATTTACGGTTTCTAGCCTATGCACTACATTTTATTCTTGATTAAGGCATTGTAGGCCAAAACTTCTCTTCATTATGAAATATAAAGGTTATTTTGCTGATTATATACTAGCCCACAGCACTACATCAGTGATCTTCATATCGGCCACGTTTAGATTTTATATTTCTTATGATAATTATGTTATGTAATTTTGTGACGTCATGTCACGACAATAGCAAGTGCCATTTGATTCGTCGTTAAGAACAATAGGAACACGTTTCTACAATTTTAGCAATTTCAGTAACCCGATTGAGACATTTTTGACAAACGGTCGGTGCTAACAACTTAAGTACAGGTTAGATTTTAATTGGTTTTGGATAAGTATCATTAGAAGGTACTTAACACTCTTGAGAGTAATTAAGTACCTTGGAAACAATGTATGACCAATTATTGATAAAGATGGCAGGGTTGCAGCCCTGGTCAAAATGAAAATGATCTGAAAATGAATGTTGATCTTGCAAAGCCTCAGTCAGACTGTAAATTATTCACTATTATGTAGTGCAATGGGGCTAGTATTTAAGCAGTAAAATATAAAAATGTAGACTTAAATTCCCGTTCGGAGAAGAGAAAGTCGATCGACATACAAGGCGTAAGTAATACAACAGACCTAAGTCATATGACAGGCCTAAGTCATACGACAGACCGAAGTCGTACTACAGACCGAAGTCGTTCGACAGACCGAAGTCATACGACAGACCGGAGTGGTTCGACAGGTCTAAGTCATACACCAGGCCTCAGTCAATACAACAGTGTAGGATGACGACATGGCAATGAAAGCTATTTTGACGTACTTAGAAGTAGACAGGGTGCTCCTGTCTGAAAAACGTGACTTTAGTTATAAATTCAATCACCTGAGCCTCGAACCAGGGCCTCGCGACATCAAAACCTAACTCTTTTACTACTAAGCTAAGCATGTGAATAGTTTAACCCAGATGATTCTCTGGTGTAATTGGGTGTCGTCTAGTAGTGAAATCACTTATAATCTGCATTCGTTTTGTGGCTGAAAGATGTCTATTTATCACTGTTTTTATAGTTACATGTAGGCTACACGAGAACGTCTTGTGTGAACAGCATGGTTCGAAGCTTCCATAGTCATGAGTATAACATTTGCTCGGCTGTTCTGAGGCAATCTATCAAAGGTTATAGTTAAAATTTTGGTTCACACTTTTCTAGCAAAACTCCACTATTTTTGTCACACAGTCGCCAGTTTTAGTGAATTGAGATGTCATGGTTTATTTGTAGAACTATTTTGAGTAAACACGATGTCTGATCACTGTATTGCTTGTCATTGGAGGGCAGTGGTGTTAAAGGTCAATCAAGGGTTAGTAGAAGGACTTTGTAAACCTCTCAAGGACTATTTTATGTCAAAACTTGCTTTTATGGCTCTTTACTGATATTCAATTCTAATTTCTAGTGGGTTTAAATACTCTTTCCATTACAGGCATGTTTGGGACGAGCATTTAAAGCACAGGTGTACAGCTGCCCCGTCTGCCGACATTTGCTTGGCAAAAATTTCGACATTATTGTTAACACCGATCTAGATAAATTGCTTAAACATTTGTTTCCTGGATATACTGCCGGACGGTAGAATTACAAGATGATTTCCAAAGAGTGTCAAGATTGTGAGTCCTCAAGGAAACCATCGATTTGATTGAATAATGCTGCTGCTGATTATTTACCCATAATTAGTCCTATTTGTATGCTTTCTTTTCCAAGCCCATCGTATTTGTTGGAAAAAACATTGTACAATGACCCTCTTTCTGTCTTGTGTGATATTCCCAACCACTAATGTCTGCTATTTGGACAAATTTGTTGATCATTTGTTAAAGTACGAATCATAATTTTGTGTCCGGGTTTTTGATAAATTGTACTCGTAAGATGACCTGAAGGAATAAATTGGATCGTTTTAACTTGTAATATCGCATATTTTTCATAACAAAGCCATATCGACTTGGTATTTTACCAGTGTTTGTACAGTTAAATCTGTTTTTGTGAAGTTTAAACTTATTTATCACTTATTACTTATTTAGACACATCTTGTTTTATCGTTTTTTGCCGCTTTCACCTCGAGAGTTGACCTATGACCATGGGAAGTGACGGGTGCCCTTTCTCTAGTTTAGCACGAATAGATATGTTTATGTCATTGACTCGCTTATATGTTAGCGAAGAGAATCCACATTGATTAAGATACTGTTGTCCTTAACCCTTTGGTCACTTAGAGGTGATAGGTGATAGGTTAGAAATAATCACTATCGTTGCTGTAGTTTTGGTTTGGATACAGTATTATCGTGAGGTTTTCATTGTTTGAATATGTTTGAGTTTTTAAACCTTAATTTTTCCTTCTGTAGCATATTGTTTTCTCTCAATAGCAAATTTTCAGTTTATCAATTTTAGTTCCAGTTTCTCTTCTGTAAACGTTGATTTAAGACTGAAATACATTTTTATCCGAAAGACCGGGTGTTTCTGCTTTCATTTTCTTATAATTTCTAAAAGCAACATCTAAGTTAAATTGGTTTTTGTGTACACTTAACAAGTGCAACCCTCGAATTAGTATTTGTTTACACCTCTTGGGCATTTGGAGCACGGCATTAGGAGTACCGCATTTGGAGCACCGCATTAGGAGCACCGCATTAGGAGCACCGCATTAGGAGCACCGCATTAGGAGCACCGCATTAGAAGCACCGCATTAGGAGCACCGCATTAGGAGTCCGCGACACTCATAATAATGTAATCTTTTGATTTTCGTATTAAGTCGATGGCAACCATCACACGCTGAACACAAGAGTTAAGGTCTGAATATTCGACTATTGAGTGAGAACTGGCGTAGTGCACAGGGATATCAGTCTGGCATAGATTAAGTAGATTTAATATCTACAATTATGAAATCGTGCGGCATGTATAGCACGCCAGAAAAACGTAATTTGCAATCTTTTAGCTTGATTTAAACTGATGTTGAGGTCAACGGCTGAATAGGGAAACACGTTTACGTAAATTCACACGATAATCGTATCTTGATTTCAAGTAATCTCTTACTTTCAGATGCATGTTGTTGCTATTTGTCGTATACCACGAATGCTATCTGATGGAATTGCCTTGTAAGTTATCTGATTGTCAGTCATTTGGTTTATCTGCCTGTAGGAATATTCACCTTAACGGAGCTCAATCTTGGCTTGACTATCAAGTGTTTGAAGATACAATATCACGCATGTTTAGTGATATGATCGTTATCGAACGTATGATTGGTCCAAACCAGTGACGTTGTGCACTAGGGAAGTATTAGTCTGGACCCCATTCTTAAAAAAGACGGCCCTCAATATTTGTACCAAAGTTTGATAAGATAAAAAATAGTTTAAATTGTTATCGCCAGAAACGTCCATAAGATGTAAACAAATATGGTCCTTTCTATATAACCATACTTGAGTTGCCGACACTTCACACTGTAGAAAATGCTGAAGTACATTGACTGGAATAGGGTGCATCTTGATATTGGGTTGGACTATCACTAATTTTGTCTGCTGGATGTAAACCTTTTTAGAGGGGAAGGGAGTTAATAATAGAGTACTCTATACACTTGTGATAATAATGTAAAGTATGAAGGGCCCCTAACGGCAAAGATGACGCAGAAGCCCATTGTTTGGACATGGTTGTTAATTAAAACTATCACTGTTGGGCCAATCGTACAATAGGGTGCATTTTGGTTTTTGAATTGACAAAGTATTACAGCGCCTGATGCCATGAATTCATCCCGTCTGCTAAATTGTCTGAAAAGAATTTTTTATATGTGCCTTATGTGACCAGGGGCTAATAGAAGGGGAAAAGGTACTAGGCCCCCACTTTTTGAAAGTGATGGCCTATGAGATACTAAAACGAAATAGATGATAAACATCCTAAGGGCTTTGGTCACCATGTGATTGCACAGCGTGAGCACCCTCCCTGGACCCCCAATTTCCCAATCTGTATGTCCTAATGAGTGTAATAAAGGCGTTATGAAACAGATTTAAACTAATATAATTTGGATATACAGTACGATTTACGAAAGGGACTGAAAACATGATAGATTTTTAAGCAAACGACGCAGATGTTCGTTGGTTTATTTTTTTTTATTTTAGATCAACAGAAGAACTCTATCTCATGTTTGTTTTTGGTCTCGTACTGATCACGTGACATCTTTGCCGAACTATGTGTCCCGAGTATGTAGGCGGTGTACGTCAATGAGGTCTCTTAACATCTGTTTAGGATTGATAAATCTTTCTCAAACTCGAAAACAGCTGTTACTATGGCTTTGAAACAGGCTACTGTTAAAATTTCATTCAACGGAGGGATAATCCCAAGTTTTTCCGACGATGTTTTGCGCGTTGTTTCAGGAAGTGTCCACTGTTAACCAACGACTATCTGCAAAACAAATGTTGGTCCCTCTGCATCGAGTACCTGTTCAAACTTTTCAAATAATCATCCAACAGCTATTTTCCATTAACACTGCCAGATTGATAAAAGTGTTTTCCTTTTTCTTCCGTAATAACCACAACGTCTCCCCTTTCAACCACTCTAACCAAAGATCACTCTTTTTTAATTTCTTGCCTAAAAATCCTAGTCTTTGCCGACTTAGTAGAAGCCATGAATGAGTAACGTTTATCATGCTGTTGAGTCAATCTTTTTCTGAGCCACGTTGTAAGAGAACCTTCTCGCATGATCAGGCTACTAAAATGAAGATGTACAGCTATTAATAACTCAATGTGCCGACCTCAGTGGTGACAAGGACCCGGATGTCCTTACAGGAAGGCTAAAAAGTACTGTACTGTTAGGAAACTTTTTAACAAAAACATTTCCTAGAGTTTCCACTGTTCCTACGGTTTGAAGTATCTATATGGCTGCGTAAAAGGTGACTAAATTTACATATTTCATCTAAACCGCTCTTTTCCACATAGCTCTGTCAAATATTTAGTTAAATGCATTCTGTGCAATGACATCAATATAGGTAAAAAATTCCAGAATGAGTTGTTATAGCTCTCCATAAGGGCAAGAAACTTTTTCATGTTTATTTTGCAAGAAGCGTGCAATAGACTAGAATTGTTAAATGAATTAACTCACTTTTTCTCAATCTTCGCTTTTAACGTATTAGTGTCCTTCCTGCCATTTAGCAAATCTTCCTCCAAATAGACATCAATATTAACAAATATTGTACGTAGCTATATGCTGGAAAAAAGTGTTTTCTGATAGTTTTCAGTATAAGATTATTCACAATTAAATAATCGGCACATTATAAAGGATCAGATAAAGTTAGTATATTTTTGCCTCAAGTTACCAAAGCCGGTAAACATAAAAGTTTGACGTTGTAGAAAATATAGATATTTTTTTGAGAGATGATTACATAATTTTCCAATTAATTGATTACTTGGGTAGCTCAGCTGCCCTTCTGTAGAGTTGTCAATATTTATTTTAATTTCAACAAATTTTGTGATAACAAGTTTACTTATATCGTTACTTTTCTTTTCATTTTGAATTGATTTAGCAAACATTTTCTTAGAGACCTGCTGAATTTTGGTGATAATAATGAGTTTTGGCAACCATCATCCTTTGGAAGTCTTCCTATAATGCAATCTTCAGCTATTATTTCAAAGTTTAACTAGCCATTAAAACTTTGGGTGATATTAAATAAATTTTAACGAATTTTTTGAACAGAGATTAGGCAATTTATATGTTTAGTTTTGAAACTAAAAATAGAATAAACTTGACCAAAAAACGACATCGAACGAAAGCTATTTTAACAACAAGCGGTTTTTTCGTAATGTAATCTTCGGCCTAAGTTAAAAAGCTGCATCTTAACCACATTTTCTAGGATGAAAAGTTACTCATCTGTAACCCTACAACCATCAAAGCCTTGATCATTGAGAGTGAGGAGGGCAAGGCATGCGCATTCGGAGTAATGCTCATAGGGCTACTGGCATCCTAGTCTGATCTGTACTCTTCTGTGCTCCTCCATTCCTCCTTTCGTCCATTCCTTCTCGTGATCGATCCAGGTTTATTTTATTTTTTTTCTCTCTTGTTCTTCCAGGTGTTTCTCCCTTTATCACTTGCAAAAATAGGCTGTTGTTGCTTCTTTTGAAATGCCTGTATTTCTTTATTTTGCCTTCTTTCAACCTCTGCCAGCAATCTCTTCTCTGTGATTTTAACCCTTTCTCTCATCCATGAACGTGTAAGTTGTATTACAACAACTGAGACGAAACTCAGATTTAGTTATAAGGAATCACCGTGAGAACCTTCTCTATTGCGGAAAACTGGAAAAGGGGCTCAGTTCTGAGGTATTTTTCTGTGATAAATCCCTTCAAACTATCCTTACCACGTATAACGCCACTCCAGATGGTAAAGACTATAAGAAAGCGTAAACTACCATATTTTGGCCATATCATCAGAGCCAAACAGCTACAACGAATACCGCTCGAGACTAAAATCAATGGCAAGAGGTCACGGGGGAGACCAAGGGCAGAATGGACGCCCACCATTTACGAGTGGACCCAACTCGATTACTCTCAAGTTGTAGGAAGCGCGATGGATAGAAGATAATGGAGATCCATCATTTCCTCCAACCCTTCACAGGATGGAACCTGTTGATTGTAACCTGATGACAAAAGCTGTTGTTTAGTTATTTTGTATAAGGGAGCATAAACCAAGCTTTTGTAGACAGAATGAATTTGTTGTTTTATTTCAACTGTTTAACTGGGCTTAGCTTTGTAGAAACTTACTAATCATTGTCTTCTTCTGTCTTTTTTACACTCACCACGTGGTTAATTCTTTTTTTCTTATTGGTAGATTTCCTATCCTATCTTATAACACCATGTTAGGATTGCCGTCTTTTACAGTCTTCTTTAGCAAATATGTGTCAGTGTCCCATGAAAAGATTTATATAACAGTATATTACTTAAAACAAATTAAGAACTGTGTCGGCCATACAATACGATCATAAAGATTGGAACACTTACCCTCTGCTGAAAACTATAGATTCTTCTAGACAAATGTGAGCCTAACGCAGCAAATAACGTAGGATTGAAATGATTATAGGAATACCTTGTGTCAACAAAAAAGCATGGATTTCTCCTACGGAAGAAGTCCCACCTATCCAAACATTAACCGTATTAAAGGCTTTAACGCCCACGTCATTTTTTGCCACTGAAATTTACCAGTGATGACGAAAATATGTGGGCAGTACCATATTGCCATGGTATCAACGAAAGCCTAACGTGAGTACAAAATATAAGAATCTGGACAAGTAAAGTTTACGATTGTGCTGATTTGCATATGCAAATTCACAATACAGCGAACTCGATCAAATGAAACCTTCAACATTCTGTCTATTTTCACTTGAAATTGGTAATGGTGTTGGAAGGGTAGTGAACGATATGAAATTAACCAGCTAACATTTACTGTACATCATTGCCATTCAACGTAATGGCGCTGAACTTTAGTCGTTCTTTGATACTCTGTTTTATTTTTAGCGTAGTTATTCATGGACACGAGAAAATAGCTGATCCCAAAGATGTCAACACTGATTTTAAACGAGGTGATCTCGAGAAGTTTCGCTCCATGTTGAAGGAACCATTTGATGAAGAATTTGATGATTTGGAATCGGACGATACAGAGCAAACTCATGAAAATATATGGACAGTAAGAGTAGATCCTGCCGATGACACCATAGCTGATCAATTAGCGAAACGATTTGGCTTTGAAAATTTAGGCCGTGTTGGAGTTTTGCGTGGTTATTACAAATTCTATAGAGAAGTTGAAGGCGTCGAGGAGAAGAGAAGCGACACTCACTCTAATGATCATCACAGACGGGTCAAACGACATCACATTGAGCATGTTAAACTGCTTGAAGATCATCCACAGGTTATTTGGGTAAGAAGAGAGAAAATATTACAACGTTTTAAACGCACCGGTGGATCAAATTATTTTAACGATCCCCAGTTTCAAAATGAGTGGTATATTAGGAATACTGGTCAGACGAAAGGACCACCGAATTTTGATAGCAAAATTACACCAGTTTGGAAAATGGGCTACACTGGAAAGGGAGTCGTATTATCAGTTTTAGATGATGGTATCGATTATACTCATCCTGATCTCAAGGATAACTATGATCCTCATGCGAGCACAGATTTAAATGGCAAAGATTCTGATCCTTTTCCAAACGATTCCGACCCATACAATGCTCATGGTACTAAATGTGCTGGAACCATAGCAGCGAAGGCCAATAATGGTGTCTGTGGTGTTGGTGTAGCATTCAATGCTAAAGTCGGTGGTATAAGGATGTTAGATGGTAAAGCTACAGATCAACTTGAAGCGGATGCTTTGTCCTTTAATTTGAGCCATATCGATATTTTCAGTTGTTCGTGGGGACCAAAAGATAATGGACAAACTATGGGTCGACCAGGAAAACTGGGAAGAATGGCATTAGCAGCTGGAGCATTACTTGGTCGAAATGGTATGTAATACCTTACATTTGTCGACTTGTTGATTTATTTCAGTTTTGGTGCTATCTTATTGTTTTCTGGTTGAAATATAACGCGATCCTGTCTCACCTTGATCCTACCCAATCCAGTGTTGTTTTTGGTAACTTAATAAATCTTACTAAAATCTAAGGTGATAGAATCAGTGATTTATATACTCCAAATATTTTCTGATTTGTATTACTAAAACCCGTTTTGCCTTTAACCACAGAAGTGAATTTTATAGTAAACAATGATTATCAATTTTGAAAAGATTAATGATTACTACACTACATTGGTAATTTGTTCGTTGATATTTGTACTTTATCAAACTTTATTTTACTTAGTACCTGTAAAACATATTACAGAATCAACATGTGGAGTTTAGGAAATTAAGCTCTGCTCCTGACAGGAAGAGTTCTCTTCTAGTCTAACGTCTGTCATAAATTGTCCTTGTGATTTGGAAACACCAACTCTGACAGGAACAATTCCCACCTAAATACACCTCCAGGAATTAGCGATATATTTAATCAATTAATCAGCGAAAACTCAGATATTTCAACATTCTAATCTGTTCTTATTTGTTGATACATACATATACGCTTTAAATAGAAATTCTATTATCAACATTAAGAACTGAAGGTTTAAGTCGAAACGTTAAATGAAAATATGTTTATTTACTGGAGTAATATACTGTATGTATATATTTATATATACTTATATATGTATCAAATTAAAGACCTCATAGAAGCAGGGAGTTATTTTGTGTATTGTTAATGTAGAAGCGAGGGTGGCTGAATATGACCCTAAAGACAGCTGGTGAAAATTAGACAACAAATTGATGACAATTTTCACTTTTTGTAATGTTAATTGTCATTTGTTACAAAGAGTGAAACATTTCAGAGTTTAATTTGCATTAAAGTATCAAAAAAGGATTTATTCAGGCATATATTATAGGTTTATATTTAGCCAAAGATGATTGTAAGCACTTCAAGGGTTGTAGGTGAGTGGGGGTGTTAGGAGTTTGGTTGCCTCTTACAACCCTTGCTTGATGAGGTATTTATTATTCTGAATCAAGTAAAGGCTAGGTAGGAATGTTTGGCACATGCAATACTTATCCCCTCTATTTCATGTTCATGTCAATGTGGATTAAATTAAGATAAATTATTTTATTAGAATATAGTCATGGTTAAATCAGTTTCAAGATATGACGTTGCTACTCTGCTATTATCGTAAGACAAAAATTATCTGGATCTGGAAATCTTGAGAAGTACACTCAAACATAGGTGTCTGAATTGAGATGATCTTTCATTAATCTTTGTCGTGAATAAAGCCTAAAGGAATGACAATCTTTTCTATTTTCATTGTCAATATTAAGCTGTCAGTGGATATAGTATGTTTGAGTTTTTGAAGTATTAGGACTTTTTTGTTGTGTGATCGCCTGGCAACAGGTTGATTACAAATGCCACTTTGGATTCTATTATAGTACTAGACTATGGTAAATATGCTAATATCACTTCTTTCAAATGCGTAGATTGAATATGGTTGAATACAGAAATTAACCTTAAAACTCCTTGCATTGAAATGTTTATGCTTATGTATGTATTAAGAAAAGTATGGTATGATGTATTTAAGGAATATCAGCTGGAAATGAAAACAGCATAAAGACATGGGGGCTGAAATATAACAAACTAGTCTTTGTAAACCCAAGACTAATGATATTGGAGAATGACAATAGTAAGCAAGTTAGATTTAGTGTAAAAATAAGAATAATTTAATTTTGACTTAAATTTATATTTGGGTATTAATGAAAAATATATTTAGCAAACCCATATATATATATGTTTATTGAAATTTATTACAGGGTTGCAGTTTTTTTAATTTAAATGATAAACAATTGCTTTAGTTGATTACATTTATGAATGTAATCTATATTTATTGATGATGAAAATATGATATGAAAAGTGAAAAATTTAGGAGGTTTCAGTAAGCTGTTACTTTGGTAGATTTATCCATGTCTCGTGTTGAGGGAAATGTTTACTGGGAAAAAATTATAGGAAACGGAATGAATATTAAGGAGATTTCCAAGTGGTTTCTCCACCTCCATTTGTGATGCTTGAACGAATAACAGATGTGTTTGTGGCTTGAGATATAAGGTACTTTGTAGGGTGCATCAGCTTTTTTTTGATTTACTGGTGACATCTGATAACAGCACATGAATTCTTATTGTTTATCTATACAGGTACCTGTTACCTGTTGATTGCCTTTACAAGCTTATCCGGAGGGTTGCTATTAACTTGTTATTAAAACAACTTGTCAAAAATAGTTTTAGTCTGGTTGAAATTCCATTTGTGATGTTAATGTTTTTACTCTGGGAATGGTATTCTTTGAGTTCAATGTGCCATTTTATGTAGGCATATTGAATATATATAGCATCAAAGGAATGTTTTGGGGATAACACTGAATATATATGTTTCGTCCATATCATTTTCGTTGGTTAGCTTGAGATGGTGATTGGGTACCGATGTAGCTTGGAGTTTTAATTATTAAAAAAACACACACTGACCAAATTTTAGTTGACTAAAAATTTGAGCCCGATTACATTTTAGTAACATTTTAGGTTAGGTCACTTTAAACCGGTTTTCTGTTAATTTCCATGTAATTTTAATCACTTTCAACAAATGTTTTAGAAATCAACTTGAACTCAGGTGTCTTGAAATTACAAACAAAAAGGAGACTTTGGTGGAATAAAGACCACTTCCCTATACATTTATCAAACATCAATATGTGTTATTTCCATTTCACCCTTGATCAAAGTGTCTGCTTTTGTATTGTCCAGACATGTTTGCTTTCTATCCTAAAACTGATTCATGTGCTCAAGGTTAAGAATCTAGGGGCTAAAAGGTAGCTTACCTACATGGGTGCTTTTAAAGTTGTCTTACCTCTTTTATTACACTCCTTACAATTAGGCACAGAAGTGTAGTTATTTGATCACCCCCTTTTCGTAATGATTGAGTTTTTGTGAAAATACTGCTTAGTGACTTTATTTGAGTAAATGAATGGAGCTAATGAGGTGTTGATCAAGCAGCAGTTATGAATTTCATGTATCATAAGCGTTTGTTTGAAATTTTTGGTCTCTGAGAAGTGTGCTTACTTGTACTTACTTGTACTTGATGCCGTTCCGCCCATTATTGAGCATCGGCAACTCGACTCGAAATGATCTGCCACTGTCATCTGTCCAAAGCCATGGTTCTGAGATGAAGGAGCCAGTCACGATCGTACTGCTTATGACTGAGACCAAATGGCTGCATCACGATCGCTTCGCAGCTGGTTTTGAAGGATCTCAGGGTTGTTTTCCTCACTCCTCCAGGAGGCCGCTTCCATTGGTGCCCAGGGGACGCTTCCAAGACAATTCGGGGGATACGATGTTGTGGCATCCGCAGCACATGCCCAAACCATCGCCAGCGCCTAGCCTGAATCACCGCAGATACCTGGCGATCCACCCTACACATCTCCCGCACCTGCTTGTTGGTAACGTGTTCCCGATATCTAACCCTGCATATCCTTCGTAGACATTTATGGTCAAAAATGTCCATGGTGGTCATATCTGACTTCTTTATAGGCCATGTCTTGCATCCGTACGGTAGCACGGAGCATACTGTAGAACGGTACACTCTTGCCTTAGTTGACACACGGATGTCCCGACGATTCCAAAGTCGTCTCATACTTTTGTATCCTTGTTCGGATTTCCGTACCAATCTCACTGTTTCCGCAAACTGTGCTACCTAGATATTTAAAGGAGTCCACAGTTTTGATATCTTCACCATTAATGGTGAAATGTGGAACATCAGGAAGATTACACACAATAACTTTGGATTTAAGTGTGATTAGAATAAGTGTCTGTCTGAATAAACAACCGAGCAAATTTTGTGTAGGTGTAAAATTAAGTTGCAAATTTAACAGGATAATTTATGACAAACAAATTATGGTTATTTTTGATACGGTTTTATGTAAGCAAAGATTTAGCTTTTTTATATTTAGTATTTAATTTTTGGCCATCCAACTTTGTGGTAATTTGAAAGTGAAAGTGGTAAACCGTAGCTTGTACCTTGCTGGGATTGTGGTGCTTTATAACAACATTTTGTATTTGCAAGCCTTTTCAGTGAAATTTCTTTTAAAAGATTGGATGTTCTTTATATTGTTATAAAACAGAATGTGAGTCATAGTGATAAGCTAGTGAATGAATCTTTGTTTTGATTTAATATGACTACGATGCTTGGTTCTATTTAGGCAACTCACTGTCTGAAAACTTAAGTGACCTCCCTCGGGTCTCACAGAAACTTTCATAACCATCAGTTAGATGTAAATGGCAACCGCCTTGACAGTGTAGTTTATAGTCAAGCATCATCATCATTGATTGGTTGTCATCACATCGTTATCAAATCATTGTATCACCTTTACATTGCATCATCAACATCATCATATCATTATCCTCAATTTCATTAATGCCATCACCACTATCACTAACGTCATTTACATAGTTATCATCTTCAATTTCGTCATCTTTATCATTATCATGATTGCCAGTATTATCATAATCAAATCAGTCATAATGATATCATCAACATATCTTCAAATCATTACATCACCATCACAATTTGTATATCACCTTCATTATCATCATCATCATCATCATCATCATCATCATCACCATTGTCATTATTGTCTTAATCATTTTATTATCATCATCTCTTCAGTATAATCATTGTCATAATCATCATCATTACCATCACTATTATCATCATCATGGTAATAGTCATTATCATAACAATCATTATCATCATCAATTAATCATAATCATATCACCATCACCACTGTTTTATCATCATTACTATTGTTATAATTATTATCCTCATAGATTAGTTGTCGTCATCAACGTATCGTCACATAATAATATCACCATCATCACCTTTACACCATCATAATTTTCATTATCATTGTAATCATTATTGTCAGAAATCAATCATCATCACACCATCAACTTATCCTCGCATTATAGCGTCACCATCACCACCTTAACATCATCATCATCATCGACCTCCTCATCATCATCCTCCTCCTCATCATCATCATCGTCATCATCATCATCATCATCATCATCATCGTCATCATCATCATCGTCATCATCATCATCGTCATCATCATCATCATTATCATTAATCAATCATTGTCACATCAATGTATCATCACATCATGATCATCACCTTTTACACTGGTACATCATCTTCATCTTTGTTGTCATTATTGTCTTAATCATTTCATTGTCATCATCTCATTGTATTTCTCAATTTCATCATTTGCATTATCATTAGTACAATTATTTTCATATTCGTAATTGTCATTACCATTATCATGATAATCATTGTGATCATCAATTAGTCATCATCGTTGTCATTATTGTCTAAACCATTTCATTATCGCTCTCACTTTTGGCATCATTGTATCAATTTCATTCTTGCAATTTTCATGGTTATCATCCTCAATTTCGTTATCATCATCATTGTCATCATCATTATCATCTCCATACATCATCATCATCATCATTGTCGTCATTATCATCATTATCATTATTATTATTGCGATCATAATTATCATCATTGTGTTCACCACAATTTCTGTCATATTATCATTTTATCATGATCATTATCCCATCCTTGTCGTGGGCAAATATTATTATCATCATCGTTGTCATCATCATCATCATCGTCGTCATCATCATCACATTCTTAGATTCATTACTTTGATAATTACCATTGTCACAACTTTCACCATCATTTTCTTCACCAATATTATCATCATCATTATCATTAGTTCTATCATATCATCATGATCAAAAGCACATCAGCACATCGTCATCATAAATGTGACCATCATCGCATCGTCATTATATAGCTATCATAAATAGACTGAACCCTACTTTGACATTACATCATTCTTCATTAAACGTGTCAGGTTTTTTTGATTGCATGTAACATCCACACATAGCTGGTTAAACGTTTGACTTCTGGATGTCCCACACTGGCTTGGTGGTCTTTCGGAGCAACAAATCCCTTGCTAACTCTTGCTTAGCTCATTAGTGATATCCAACATTCTTCAATTTCATTGTGTACCCTATAAGTGTATCGGTTGTACGTCTTAAATTGAATTTAGATTAAGAGGAAATTATCACCCAAAAAGCTGACACATTTTAATATACATGTAGTAAAAAGTGATGCCTCGTGAAAACCAATACTGGTCGACTGGAAATGTAATTTTCAAGCAGAAGTGACTTTCATCCTATGCTTTGAGCTCGTCTATTTCTGTTAAAGACAGGTACTTGCTATATTCGGATGACCTGCTGGTTGCTCAGGTCATTAACTACCCATTTATCCCGGCATCTTCACTTACAAAGCAATTACGCGCGTGTTTTATCAAAATTACAATACTCTTCAACTTAGCATGTCATTTATCGCATAAAGCTGTGATACCTCAGACCGAAGATTATCTTGCTAGATTGATTTTGTCTTATTTTTCGTCTCCTATCTGTTTGTGTAGATTTCTGTCTCCTTGGCATTGTCGCTTCTTTTCTTTAACATGACTGCCCTTATTCAAAGGTCGGTATTTGGAGGACTGGCTTAATTTGTTTTGATGGCAATGGTGTTATGATCTCAGCGTGTTATCTGCAGTGAAAGTGATTAAGTTTTGAGGGAATATTACGTATGGCTCTGCAGCTTCACAATATGCTTAGATATAGATCTCTTTCTGCCTCCGAAGATTTTTTTAGTTCAAGTCTTTACGGACCTGACTTGTGTCTGTTTTATTGGATAAAAAATGTACGGCTGCTAGCAATGGATGGCGTGGATTTTCTTGTGGCTGAAGTACAGGCAGTGTTGCCACACCCAACTTATCGTTTTCCCTACTGCGCAGGCTATTTCTGCCTACTTCCACCAACGGATGTTAACGTTAATTCTGTCCATAATTCCCTACATAATGTACCTACTTTTCTTCCTGCATTCACCAATGTGATTGAATTGACTTGGACAAACTTGCATTGTTTTAACCTAACACAGGGACGACGCACGCCACATTATAGTGGTGCGGCCAGAAATAGGAGTGCAGCGAGTAACCGACGAACTTAACGAC
>JANTCA010035110.1:0-20663 GCA_024741275.1 Chironex yamaguchii
CATGTTCAAGACAATAGTTTGGCACCTCAGTTGGAACATTGAAAGTCTAGACATGTTGATAACACTTTGGTTCTCTAGCTCACATAGTAAGCTTCTTCAATTGTGATAGGCTTGCGACATTTTTCGCCGCGAAAAAGTTGAATTCAATGTTACTACCTTTTTCCCTGCAGCGAGCTGCCAAGGCGAATGAGTAAACCCATGAGCACAGTAGTGCACATGCGTATTCGCGGAAATATTCGCTTCGCGCGAAAAAAATCGCCTAGTGGAAAACGGGCTTAAGTATCTCATCGGTGACTATAAAGCTGTGGACATTCATTGCGCATTAAAAAGCATCCGAAGTCTATCATAAAAAAAGTCTAAACTTTCGCTGGACGACCAGAGCAGATGTAAAGGCTTTAAGGCCAGAGGCGCTGAGGGTTCCTCAGCGTTCCAGAGGATAGAAAAATTTAAAATTTTGGCTATTCGGGCAAATTTACAACATTTGTCAAAGTCTTTCCCTTCACCTATCTTTTGTGTCTCTAGTACACCTAAGGGAGGACGCTATATTTTGTTAGTCAAATATCAGCAGATCCTGATACTACTGAAAAACATCAGCTTATCAATTGTAAGACTTGAGCTGCAACTTTAGATTGAAGCTGTTTGTAATCATCCAAGTATTGTCGTCCGGTAAAACTAGTATCTATTCAGGGGATTCGAATTTCCTTTCTAGGCCCCTATTTGGAATGGGGCAACTGTCAGACGCAAGGTATTAAAAGTCACGATTTTGTGGTTCTGGGTTGCTTGCAAATACTTCCAACTTAAATGATTAAGCAACAGAAAGGGTAGCATAATCTCTACTCATTCACAACGACCACCATCTAATATAAATGGCTGATTAAGTGGTGGCCTTGTACCTGGAAGGCCACGATCTATCAATCTATATATATAATCAAAGCATAAAAATCACAGAGAAATGTCTAGTCTAGCATCCAAGAAAGCGACAACAGTTTTAACAGAAATCAACATTGTATTTAGTCTTCAAATATTCAGCATATATCAAATCCATTGTCACAAGTTTCCCAACTCTAAGTCAAATTATCTGTACAAATAAAATTTTCCATCAACTACCACTGTAACATTAATAAGACAATACTTAAAACCTAAGTTATTTGAAACATGATACCTTAATATCTTCTAACGTTGAGAAAACAACATTAATCTTGCCAAACATGTCAGCAAAACTATTTAAATTACCAAAAAAGCAATTAGGCAGCACAGGTTTTACCTTAGACAAGCAAGACAAACGTACATATCCAACGAGCCTACTTGTCAATAAGAATCAGAAACCAAAAGTATGATCGGTAGTTTTCATACTATCAGTACTAAGATAAGGTTTTGGAAGGCATTTCTTTCTTACAAGCTGGGGAAATTGACGCGATCCTTACTGACTTGATATAAATTCCGCATATCAGGTTATCTAAACAAACAGAAAGAAAGTTACTTTTCAGCCAACAGCAACACTGCAGAGGAGCCTTTCTCTTACGTATGTCCTAGAAGAGCACAAATTGTTGACAGTGTACATCAGCCAAAAAAAATTATGATCGTCTTCATCTCATACGATGTCTCTAGTGTCAAAATTGGTGGCTGCTCTTAGTTTAAATACACATTTCTAAAACATGTTATTGAACATGTCTCATTTTCTGACAATAAGCATTTGTCAAATAAAGCCTGTAACATACCGAAAAATAAATATCATGACCATCAGAGCGATTTCAATCGACAATGCACGAAGATATGTTACGCAGCAGGTAAACAGTCTAGTGTAATGGTGCCAGTAACATACAGAGAAATTCCTCCCATCCAAATCAAAGCAATCAAATTAGAGGTTCAAGAAAAGGATGGGAGAAAATAACAGCTGTAACGTCACAAACAATGCAATACAAAGTGAAGGCTGATATCTGGAGATAACTAACTACAGCAGAAATTTGCTAGGTGACACTCCTAGTTGGAATGCCTCATTCTATCTCTGCAAAAATACTGAATAAAGAGTACGAAACGTCAGTCTTTGGTAGCCTTTTCGGGTCCCTAACCCAGACTGCTCATTTTACTCTCCTTATATAAATTCGGTAAAGCAATTTTCTCGCTGTCTTAGCATTATGTTATACAAAATTTAATTACTAATGCCTGCACCTGTTATATGAACTACGGAAGTTTCAGGTTGTGGCTGAAGGTGTCCTTGTTTAAACTGCACAAAAACGATGTTGGTACAGGTTAAAAGTTCAAATAACTTGCAATTACAAAAAATAAACCTAAGTCATCTCCGTTTCCGTGAAACGGCTGAATTACAATATCCATTTAATTTATGCAATGAATGTAGACACACATTTCTATCCCACTTTAGATTATCCCACTAATCGAATCCAGTGAAAGGGACAGTGTATTTCATACTTAACTTACGTCACATGATCACGAAAATCAAGTTGGCGCCATTTTGGGGAACGGCAGAGGAAAATAACAGGCCACAATAGAACTCTACGTAAAAAATTAAAAATCCAAATAATACTTGTCCTCCCATCAATTCCAGTTGAGAATGTAATATTACTCCAACTTGATGTGCTCCTACGACGTCTGTCATATTTCGAAGGCATGTGAATTACAATTTGTTCGAAGCCACATACAATCAGGTCTGTTGAACAGAATACTAAGGGAATAATACCAAGGACGTAATACCACGGAATCAATACAAAAGAGGAACATATACCCATTCATTTCAGGAGAGAAGCCTGTGGCTTATATCATGTACTTAACAGCGATTATGTCACCCCAACGATCTTGATACCAAGTATACTGATAAACATTCACTTCTCAACGATATACGCATACTAATGAAATTTCTTTACAAGTCTGTGTAATAGTATCCCTACACCATCCTTCAAAATGTGTATTGAGACCTCATTTGTCCAATAATTTGAGTCTCAACACCGAGGGGAACTTCAATTTGCTGTCCCAGTTTCAATTTGCCAGCAAGCTACTCTTTTAACGACGTGAAAAACACAGAAACCCGAATTTGGAAAGGTACCGAGTAAAAATAAGGGATCTTGTCAAGGGTGTTGACTACGAATGTAGAAAAAACGTTTTGGAGTAAATACACGAGGACGTTGAATGAGGTCGAGTAACGTCGAAGGAACGTGGAAGAGTTTGGCGTAATTGCGCACGAAAGTAGGAGTGTTTTGGTATAATAACAAAGAAACGTGGATAACGTAAAATGCCGTAGATAAGGTTCCTCAAGGAATGGAAACTTACTGTATGCTGATACAGCTTGTCGTACTTATTAGATTACGTTAGATGACATTACTGGGAAGTAAAATTAGCATATCTTTCTAATTCATTTGAAACAATATATTTACAAACATAAATCACTCCACCACTGACTAGTCAAAGCCCCTAGTTTCCATTTGCAAATAAAATAATTTTTCCAACTCTAAGATACTTTAATAATCAAACAATTTACAACTTTGTATCTATTGCTTAAAAAAGTGAGCTACGAGTAATTCAACTGAGCACTCATTTCCAGAATGAAGCATTTCTCTTCGACAATCAAAACGTCATCGAACGAACAGTCGCAAATACTTGATTATTTACGTTTCTTAAACGTTTCATGATGAAGTGCTTGGCACTCTCAAATTTGGAGCAAACCATGAAAAGAAGAAAACAATTTCTGCAGTTGTTGTTACTGACCAATAAGCAAGGCGGCAAATATCGAACAATACCAATGCCAGATTGCTGTTCCAGTTACGTGTAAATGCACAGGTAAAGATGACAGGGAGCCAGTGCAAGGTCACCTCCCTTTCAGATTTCCTATCCTTGTCACAACTTTTAGTCTTTCAAAAAGAGGCAAGGACGAATTGAAGATTAACTTAGCATAGTCTTTTACTTTGCCGTGGTCGGTGTTCCTCCACACTAGTACGACAACAGTTATTGAAAAAAATGTTGTCAACATCCGTACCCTAAGAGGAAAGGGGAGAAGGTGCCAATGAAATAATCTTGGCAGGAGTCATAAGTTAACCAACTTTATAGGAATCTTACAGCTAATGGCTCACTAAAATCAATATCATGTGAAATGTATTGAGTGGTGTATAAACTGCTTTATCTGGCCTCAACGATAAAAAACATCATCCAGTCAATAACGGCTCTGCGCTTGACGGACACTGGAAAAGTTGACGGATACAGTAAACATATTATGTCTCATATATTCATTATACGCCCGTAATTGTCATGTTAAACGAATCATAAAAGTAAGAAAAGGGAAAACAAGTAAATAAAATGAGCAATTCAGTAACGAGAGAAAAGGCAGGATGAGAAAAATGACGAAAAAGAAAACGTACGCCTAACCCAGAGGAAAAGACTGAATTCAAACTTAAAATATCACAAGAGCATAATCATCTTTTAGTTCGATTATTACACTTCTCCAGTATCTGAACACTTCAAATCACATCAAACCACTTTATGTTAAAATACTATAAGATTTCATAGCAACGTACCTTGTAGTACAAAACGGCATCACTATTCTAGCACATGTTGACACAATGACAAGTACGATTGCAAATAAAGAAATCACCAAACTAAGACTCTTGGACAACAGCATTTTTGCTGTGCCACTACCACCGAAGTATCCGTCCACAGAGAGTAGAAGTTGCTGTTGTTGTTGCTGTTGCACTTCCATCTTATTGATCTACAAGAGTGATCGAGGTGAAAGGACATGAACTTAGTTTCCACTCTCATAAGACATTTTTTGATACACGTAACAAACATTTTTAATACATAGAGACATCTGACGAAATTGTTGTAACAACACTTGTCATAGTTTGTTGGCACAAAATAAAATGCTCACATCCGCAAAACACTCTCAAACCAAAGTGTAAGTAAGACAATTGTATACGTCATGTCATCGATACCTCTATTTTGCTTATCTACAGCAATGTTCAGAAACTCGTTTTAGAAAACAAGCCACGTTCTTTACCAAACTGTTCCAACACACTGATTCTACCTTGCTTCAAAATCTGCAAACCTAATCTTGCTGAGAGTATTTCAAACTGGAAAGCTACTACAAAGTCAGAAAAACTAAATATAACAAAGTAAGCAAAGTTAAATTAGCTGACTATGAAACAGAACACAAACTATGGGCTTCATATACTTCAGCATAACAGGGAATCTAATAAATTTTTACAATACGATGTACACACTACTGGCCCGTTCTCTGAACAAACCAATCTACTTTGTTTCATCATCGGCAGCAGTAGCTGTTCTGCTGTCTTTTATGTCCAAGCTCGGATTGCAGAAATAACAAGCAAGGGTTTCTCAATAGAATGGCGACCGGGATGAATTGCACAAGGGCTCAACGGCAGACGATTAACATGATCTGCTTTGCTACTTCGTTTTCTATAAGCATGTAGCTTTTCTTTTAATAATTTTTCACGCTTATTTGGGTAACGGGTGGTCATAATAAAGATAACTAGGAGACACAAGAATTCCTTCTGGATCTGATACAAAACAGTCTGCCCATGACCGCGGCAATTTATTTCAGTAACATGTCTCCTGAAGTTAAAGCATACCAATAAGACAAATTTGAATTCAAGTACTTTTTGACCACAACAATAAATAAACTCGTATGATATCATAAAGGTTGGTAAAGGTAGTTACAAGCGGACGAAAATATATATACTCAAACATTCTTGGACAATAAGAAATAACTCTAAGAAAAGTAGATAGCAAGAAATCTATGTCATTCGGTATTTCAGCAATTTAATAAATACTTTCCGGTCAACGATATTTAATCCATTACAAAAAATATTTTCAGTTCACATCCCTCCACAAATCTCTTTCAAATAACACGGTGTCTGAGAGAAAATGAAAGGTATGACGCGTGATGTAACTTAACAGCCGATGTAAAAAGTCAGCAGGGGATTCCCTGGTTCAAAGTTAAGTAACTCAAGGATACGAATATTTGCATTAACGCCAACGAGGCAGGTTCGCTTTACATCGTTAATGTTGTGTTATAAAAACGATACCAATGCAATTTTATGCTCAGAAACAACCAAGAGGGTGCTGTGAAGTCAGATAAATCGGTTTAAAGCAATTTAACTGAAAGGTGAAATTGAACGACGCGAATTATGGCATGCTTTCTAGATCATAAATCTTAGCAGGTGTAAAAAATAGTGACATTTGTAAGAAAGCAGTTGCACAAATGGACAGTTTAAACAGTTAAAAATATATGCTGACCGAATCTGAGGTTACTATGTGCATGAATTTCGAAATGATGTAAGACAATATATACAATATCGTGTGGCAAATGGCATTCACAAACCTGCAAGAAATATGCATTAATAACATGCTGAATACGGAACCCATTTAATGGTTTAAACGGCAAAGATTCCTTAAAACCATGACCGCCTACATTCTTAACAGATATTCACAGTTTTTTATGCATTTCGCAAGCGAATCATCAGAAAATCATACTTGTACCACATTTTGGATTACACAATCTGGGCCGTAAATTCTTACACCAATTGGCGTTGTTGTGCTATCTCTTCCGTTATTCCAGCTGTCAATTACCTCCTCTAGACAAAGCTTTCTAGTCGCCTTCCAAAAAAGCCTAGCTCTAAAGCTGTCATGGTTCACACCTGCTTACGTACGCGCATACTAGTCCTAGAAACAACGCGACAGTTTAATTTTAGAGGAGTCGGACACCAAGCAAAACCTTTGCAAGTGGTAGGTGGTGCCACAACCATTTACACCGCAGTCTGTCCAGCACAGAACATACGGCCTCTTTACCATACTGACTAACCTCCCTCTTAATCACTTTATAAATCAAACGTTCTGTCTCCTCTGATGTCAACATTACGGATAGTGAAATCGCTTTTGCCTTACTTGGAAACACTTGCAACACACCGTATTACTACGCTTATGTTACAGGTTCCAAGTGGTTAGACAGCCTGTAAATGGCCATGCAAATTCCTACACAAAAAAAAATTCTCAAGCACATCATTGTGATGAACTTCTAACTCATTGGCCTTAACTTTTTACTACGACGGAGAACTTAATCAAGTTTGTAATAAACACGTTGATCAATAATGCTTACATTAGCCTTGTGCTCAAGATATCTACAACATGCTGCTATATACACGTTTTCCCGAGAAGAGCTAGAGGGCGAGTGCGAGGGCGTTTTGCAATTAAAACTTTCACATCCTTTAGGTGAGATAACATGACTTGACGACTTTTGAAACAGAAGAAATGCTTATACACTCCAGACAAAAGTAAGATCTGTTATATAGAGATGCTCACTAAAATAAGACGTGGGGATACGTACGATTGAACTGTGGGGAACAGTGTGTCCGGCGCTTGAGTGCTGCAAACGTTTTGACGTTCATTCGCAAGTTAGACTTAAAGATTCTCGAATTAATACAAATTTGATCTTCAGCACTGTTTTCAATTTTGCGACAAGCTTAATTATGTAAATATTGATGGTAACAAAGAATGACTTTCCACTTCATTGTCTTTCACCATTACTTACACTTACCTATTTCCCCCCTCTGCTGAAACAGTTAACTGTTGCACAGTTATCGATCATCCCTACCAGTCTTAACAATTTTCGTACACAACATGATACTTAAGAAATGTTTTAGGTAATTAACCCATCTATAAAGCTTTTCAACTGAAACCGTAATGGACAATACTTAATCTATGGTGTGAGTTGACCAATAAGAAAGTAATAAGACAACGATATAGATGATTTTATTACTCAAAATAGTAGATAACAGTAGTAGAGTTCAGTGCTAGTGAACAATATTTTTCGCAAGCCTTGTCGCAATCATGCTCTTTTTTGCTCATGTTCATAGTTAGCATGCTTGAAAATCTGGGAGTGCACCGGTCTAGCAATAAATATCGCTACGTCATAACCTCAGACGCAAATGCCCTTTCTGTTCAGTACTTTCACGTCCTATAATAGTAATATAAGCCACTAACTTACCCTTGTCACGCATGAATCCAATGCTTCCTCTATCTCCCCTGCCCTTTCAGCGGACCTGTAATCAACACATTCGATTCTCTCCTCCGCTCTTTCGATTTCTTGTTTCAACGCCAAAATCTTCGATAAAATAAAGTACCGCACTCAAGATAAGTACCAGTCTTAACTGTGTTGCCATGGCAGAAACTAGTTGCCATATTTTTTCTCAACCTTCACTTGAGTCACGAGATAAAATACTAAACTGTGTATCCTATTTTGAGGGAGAACAGAATGGTTCGTGGCACAAACTCGTTTTTTGCGCATCAGGTCCCGAGTTCGAACCCAAACTCTATTATAAATTCGAATTCGCGTGCTATTGTCACTGGAAGTATTACTGCATTAGATATCACTGGAAGGGGGCTTGCGTTTTGCTTTGACTGCCACTGTGTGACTCCCGATTACAACACACTGAATCACGTTGTTCAAGAAGTACTTATTGTAATACTGGGGTCTTCGGACTGGTCAAATTTCATTTATCTTCTTGCCGTAAGTTAAGATCACAGGAACTCATTTGACACTTAGTACATACGTTTCTGTATCGTTGACCTTAATGTATATAATGGCACTCAGCAATATGCATACAACAATAACTGATTTTTGAAAGAGGTGGATGCTTGGGCTTTGTCGTTGTAAGCGAAGGATGGTTTCACAATCATCAAAGCAAGGGGAAGCCAGACGGGTATTTGCTGCAGACCATTTAAAGCCATTCGGGCATGTTTAATACAAACTTTATATACATCCTGCCAAACTGCATGTTGCCAACACTTGAAACGTATACATTTCTGAAATATCCCAATAAAAATACACAGGTTGTTTTATTTAACTTCCAACCAAATTTAGCCCAACCAAATACAAAATAAATAAGACATCAGTAATTAAAAGTAAACTGACGTAAAAAAGGACGCGAAGGGTTTTCTAATATTAAAAAAACATTCACTACCACTGTCGTTTGTAAGTTAACTTTGTAAGTTAAAATTATCAAGCCATCTTGTATAGCTACGTACCTCATTTTGATGCAATTCAGTTAAATCATTGCACTGATTGACAAGATCATTAACCTGGCACTGTAAGTGCTAAAGGAGAAAAGTATAATATTTGCCAGTAACATAAAATACAACAGCAAAACTTGAATGCTCGACAATTCAAAGTGATCGATTTTCCTTTCAAGAACTACAGATAACTATCAGAATGACGAATGCGTTGTCTTGTCAACAATCATTGATAGCTTTCTAAACCTTAATATGAGACGCAAGGCTGCCACCTGGGGTCGAAAGAGATAATATACTGACGACCAAAGACAACAGAAATTAAAGCACACTATTACCTTTGAAAATTAAGAGGTTTTATATAAAACACAAACGACGATAATTTTACAGTTATCTTTTCTATATTCCTTCCTTACTATTTCCACTTTTCTGATTGTATTAAGTTCACCTTTGCGCCACAGTCACGCCTAGAGATTTAGGCCCAGACCCTTAAGCAATTCGGCAAATATGTTTGGGATTGATTCCGACAGTAGTATGGCAAATCGGTGGCGTCTCGCAAGATATTTAATGTAAGCTCTTTCGCTTCTTTTCATTTCAGATCTCTGTCCATCGTAAACCTAATCCTACCAAAGCCTTTAAAATTATTCAAGAATCTTATTCATCTTTTGAAGTTAATTGTTCCAATCATCTCTTCTACACTATATAGGTAATCAAATGCAGGGACATAAATCCAGTAAATAAGAAATCTATAAATGAATCTGTGACGACTAGGACACTCTCAAAGTCACAACCTTTTTTACCAAATCTTTTCTAGCAGCCGATCCATTAGAAAAACTTTCACTACTTTAAAGAGTGAAGATGTAGAATCCTTCAAGGACTCAATATTACGAATTCGATAATGTACATTCTGATATAGTGACAGGAGAGATAGTCTGGAAGCAAACAATACCCTGTTGTTTCTAGTGATTGTAGGGGAATTTATGTTGAATGCGCAACAGAAGCAACCCTAAGGTACACACTTCCAGTTCAAAGTGGTTGATTGTATGGGCAACCTCATTTAGGAATGTTTTAGGACGAAGACTATGAGTTGAACGGCAAGACATTGCAATGGAGGTTGCCTATCGTGACAAAAATTTCTGAAGGTTTTAAGTGTAATGTCTGTGGAAAGCCTTGTCAGTCATGTTATAGCATTGTAATTGTATTCATCAAACTATACAAATACGCCCTCTTCTCTTACATCAGTAGGGCATAGCTGTCAAAAACTTTATCCTCTTCAGCTTAAGGCAGTTGCGGTACAATGTGCCAAGATAACCTCAACAGGATTGTTTACTTTTTTGGGTATGGTACGTTTGAATTAACGTTAACGTTGAGACCAGTTGTAAATAGTGACGCAGAACTTTTTTTCTAGTTTTCTCTCACTACTGGTGGGTTTCTGTTTTCAATATGTTATTAAAGGTTATCTGCAGCAATTCTATCAGTAGTCTTGTGACTGACAAATTTCAAGGCAACATGCTTTACTATATCCTTGCCATTTTGCCTAGTGTTAGCTGACCAAAACAACAGATTGTCTTCAACAATAATAGTTAAATTCTGTACAGTGGCGACTTTGGGGGCTGTGGAGCCAAGGGACGAGAAAAATCTGCGGGACTAGCCCCTGTAGGAATTATTTTCTCTAACGTATGCTTCAAATTGTTTAGGGGCGAAATTTATACGCACAAAATTTGTGAGCATGATAAACTAGCCAAAACTCACTGCTTTCTACTTGTTTGTAGATTACCCAATAAAAAAAGTCTGCGTAAAATAGGTGCTTTACTTGCTCAAAATGTAAAGAGGATAGTTGAGGACCAGCAGAGACATTTTTGTTTGGGGGATGCGCTCATCTCTAAAATGATGGAAGGTGACGTTTGGTGCATAGAGATGTGATCGACCAAAGAGAGCAAGGGAGTTTTTGCTGCATGTTTTCTAGCGTGCCGTAAGGCCTCAAATAGAGATCAGGGCAGATCCCGGGAAAATGTTTAAAATCTGCGAATATTCGTACCCTAGATAATGCAATTTCTAGACATCTGAAAATCAATCTGAGGGATCTAAGAAAATTTGCCCCTCTCTACAGTATCAAAAGCAGTCCATGTAGTTATTTCGTTAATTCATTTTCGAGGAGAAAATTCAAATATTGTGTACAGAAAGAAGAGGCCTTAAAATGGTACAAATTTTTCCATTTTATCATTTCAATCTAGATATCAACCTCCAATACAAAAGTCACTTCAGCATTAATCAAATCCCGATCTCTAACCTTTACTATTACCAAAACTGAACTAAAATATGTATTATTTGAAATGGGTTGTTTCATTAATGAGTAAAATTCATTTTTTTCTTTTTTGTCTCCTTGTTCCGCCCAAAATAAAAATAATTTTAAACTTTTATTTTCCTGTTGGATTTCCTGTTGGATTTGGGCCCTCAAAAGCTTTAAGAGCACATACTACAGCAACAGTGGCGCTCTTAGGGCGCTCAAAGGAGGCCATAGCCCTAGGCACGGCACTTTTGCAGGGGAAAAGAGGGCCTAGGGCCACGGCCTCCTTTGAGCGCCCTAAGAGCGCCCCTGTTGCTGTAGTCTATGCTCTTAAAACTTTTGAATAAGCCTTAAACGTTAACTGTACCAACTCTGTCAGATAATACTCACGAAAGATAAAGTGTTGAAACAAACATATCCTTGTGCACTCTCAGGGGTCTGGGCACAAGCAGTTTTGAGATGGAACAATAGGCTAGTGTTTCTCTTTCTTGTGACTATGGTTTTGACCAGAACGTTATCCGAATTACTTAATGGAATAAGCCCTCGACATGAATACGTTTCTTTTCAAAATCAAACTAACATATTGGCTGGAATGAGAGGAACTATTGTTTAAGGGTGAAGCATCTTCTGACTTACTAATACATCAACCTATCGATAAGCATTCGTTATACCAAAAATATTCGTCACTACCAAATAATTGCCCAGTTTGTAACGAAAAGTTACAATCATGTTGTAATACATTTACGCCTTTTAACAATTCAATGTGACTTTCGGCGAATCCATGAAAACAAAGTTTTAAATCAAAGAAAAAACCCAACCTGATAGTACCATACCTGTGATCTGTACCGTTCTTCCTGCAAATTTTGGGCCAAATAGTCAACCTGATCCTTGAAAAAACAAGCGAAGGCAATTTGAAAATAACATGCCATATGATAGCGGAAACTGTATGATGGGGGCACCAATCATTCCAAGAAAAGTGTCCACTTTTTAGAATGTTTCAGTAAAATCTCGTCAATCTATCCGCCAGTGTTTGCAAACACAAATGGACTTAGCTGCTCAAGTAGGCTGTTATAATTACAACGAGACGGGGTCTCTTCATCCACGTCAAGTCTACAATCATCTGTTTTGCTAAAAGGTAATGCCAACACAGAATAAAACCTACTTATATTCTCTTCTTTCCGTCGAGATTATCTTAAACCATGCCTATGAAAATTCCGTCACGATGATCGTCACGATTTGTATAAATAGAATGACGATGGCTATCATGCGCCAGAACCATTTCGGTCACTCGCCAGTTGCAAAACCTCCACCGCACTACACCCGGGAACCGACACCGTTTCCTCTACTTATTCGAGTCTTTTTCTTCCTCTTTGACTCATTCCATTGACCTTCCCCTCCATCACAAGCTTCAGCAGTCCTCCTTTTCTCACCACATGTCCAAGGAACATCAACTGCCTTCTTCTGATAGTCAACATCAAGCTTCTTTCCACTCTCACCATATCCAGTACACCTCCTTTACACTATGTCAAACCAACACCCAGTAACTGATTATAATCTGCTACACGCATACAATAACTTGAGAGCCACTTGTTAAATGATGGTGCTCTGTCTGTTGTCTATTGAGCACTATGCGTACAGAAAGATAAGGGGAACTAAAGCAATAGTTAGGTTTTATCTCCTAAATCTGTCTAAGTGCCAAGTAGGGTTTTATTTTTTTCTTTGATTGCAAGTTTTGCGTTAATTCTTAAATAAAAGGAAAATATACCTTAACCCAAGATTTTACGTTTTCCCACTTAGGAAAGAGAGAACCTGCTACGTTTGTAAGAGTGATATCCTTTAGGCGACTAAGACGTGTTATTCTGTGAGTACTTACCTTCAATTTTTCGATGCGTTCCTTCGTTTCTTCATTTTCTTGTCGCAATTTACGCAATTCCTCCTGTTCTCCTTGACAATGAAGCTTTTGAACTTCGACATCTTCTTGCGTAAGATAGCTCTGAAATGTTGTAGTTTCTTGTACACCTCCGCTATAACAGCAACCGGATGATAACAAATTTTACCAATATGCACGAAAATTAAAAATTGAAAGGCATAAGTATAATCACGGATATCAAAACTACAGTTTTTAGGTTTGACGTTAATTTCCTCCGATGGTCACTCTATGATATATTCTTTCTTCGACTGCTAGCACACCTTTTTCAACACTTAAGGATAATTGAAAAAAAACGCCACAATGTCAAATGAGCATACGAAAGATTCACGGTAATAACTCTCTACTAGATACTATTTGGACGGACAAATTATTACAAATGTATTATTTACAAATGTACAACGAATCACCCTGTCTTTAATGATAGGATCGACAGGAGCCAAAGTAAAGTATTGAACAAGTTTCTGCTGCTGTCAAAATCATGCATAGAGATAAGCGAAGGCTTTGCGTGAGCCTATGGTAGCTGCATCAGTGCAAATATGAAAACAAAAAGAATATCGTACAAGTCAAAAAGATTTAAACAGTGAATACTTTAAACAACTATCGTATAGTATAAATTTGGGATAGTTGAAGCAACGAGCGAAAATTTCACACATAACTTGACAAATGTTGGCAAATTTCGTACAAAAAGTTTAGTAACTTCACGTGCCAGTTAAAGCTGCGCAATTTGATAGTCTGTGCGCAAGAAAAAACATTGACATAATGTGGTCGGGTCCATCACTATTTTTTATCGTATCGTTGCATCAGTATTAAATATTTATTAAATTTCAACAGTATGACGGTAGTTAAATGAATTGTCTCAAGCCGTTCGGTTTTTATTCAAAACAAGAACTTCTTTCAGAACTACTCTATAAACTTATTAGTGCGATAGAGAAATTATAACCAGGGAACTTACAACAGCTGGTTTGTAGAGCTTGTGCTTGAGTTGTCATCATCACTGAAGAAGTAAAACGATAGTAAAAACAACAAATTGTACGTCAGTTTCCGTCAGAACCCAAAAAAGAAAAGAATCATGTTTATAGCAACTCATTAATGTTTGACAAGAAAAATAAATTCATGCACAATATGACAGCAATGCTACAAAAGGAAGATAATTTAAAAAGTTAACTTTGCTATAACATTAGCGGCTGTCAATTTTACCTGCTTGAATATCGGGATCTACCAGACAGCGGAAAAATTTCTCTCATTACATTAAATTTGATCATGTTGTAGTTACAGACAAGAAATATACATTTTTACACTGGTTCAGTACTCTTATTTAAACACCGTCCATCGGCATGTAGCTTTCACAGATTGCCATTGGATATTTCTTTGCCATTCCACTAAAATAACTCCCGTAAAGCGTAAAAGTTTAATTCGGCTGAGCGGCCACAAAATTCATCACCGACTGATAATAACGTACACAAGACCAGTATCGCAACTGCCCTAAAAACGACAGTGAAGTTAAACAGGCAAACTGACTACCAAGAAACTACAGCATTAACGCTCTTAGTAACGCCAATCCAATGCCAAACATCAGTGGCAAACCAGAACGTTTCTTGCTAAACTTCGCACATCTATGAGACGAAATTAATCGCCTTATAAAAACTGAAAAACAAATTCAAGCCACATCATTCATCTAGCGTCAAGGGCACTTGGAAACGAAAGTTATGTCATTGTCGATTTTAGTACAATAGCCTGCAAACGCTCACATTCAGTAATTCACTAAAATGTCCACACGGAATGACGAAGATATTTAAAAAGCTTGCTGACCGGCAATTCTCAAAAACTTCCACAAAGACAAATAATCCATAGTCCAGATGCCTATATTAATTGTGAGAACAAAAATCCACTCAAGCCGTCAGCGCGCAAAGTAATGCACAAGTAATTACTCGCGATGGACTTATGAAGCAACGAACGATGCCGATGGCTGACCACGGAAAATACACAATAATAAAGTTTTTCCAAGATTTTCCTGTTTAACTTCAATTTCTGACCTGGTGTTGCAGTTTCGTTCTCTACTCTTGATTAGCGCTCTAACATGCACGCATATGTCATACAAAGTGTACGATCTTATAACCAAGGTTTTCATTGACAAGGTACATGATCTAACTGTAAGACTATCAATTGAGGAAATGAAAAAGGAGCTATTTACCAACAAGTGTGAAGAAGATTGTACAAAACGCTGGCAGATTTATAATACGCTCTATACCAACAGGTTCGAAATAAATAACGCGTAGTTACTGGATTATATACTAATGACTAATAACACTATACAAGAGTGAACAGGCTAAGCAATCTTAAAACCGATACCAAACATAAAAATTAACCTTGCCATAGGTTATGAAACACACACGAAAGCTACTGATGATAAAAGTTAAAATGCGCGATCCTAGTCTCTTGTGGACGTAGTCGAATCCCAGGACCATTGTTCCGGACAGTGAGAACATTACTACTGTAACTGTGGATGCAATTTATGTCTTGGAAAAATCACCGCGAGGCTATTTGTCATGCCCTGCACCTACTCTGCTGCAAAGCTCATTATGTTACAACAGTGGGACTTTTTTGTGTTTATAGGGCGGCAATAAAATTAGATCACATGAGTATTAATCAAAACACCTCATGATCCTGATTGGGCCAAACATGTTTGTTTTATGACAAGCCATTTCGATCGTATCTCAGCAATAAAAAGTTCACGTTCAAGTGCTCGTGTCCCTGGTCCATAGTAACGGCAGGTGGGCTCTGCGCACGATGCTCAGATGAGTGATTGTAAATGTGCCTGTGCAGGCATCTAAGAGTCCGGTTGTTAGACACGTGAATAAACAAGTATCCTCAAAAACGATTGGCCGGCCATTATTTATTTATAATAACGGCTGACAAGCATGTAAACTTGTGGTGGACTAGCGATATCAAATTTGTTCACAATATTAAGAAAAGAAACTTAATGATTTGAGACGAGTCTTTCTTGTGCATTATCGATAAAATAAACAGTTACACTATGTCAACCAACGGACGAGAACGAGGACAGCAATCCCTATTAAAAGAATAGAATTAAATCAAATGATAATACGTGAACCACATTGAACCTACGATTAAAACTGATTCGGAGAATACTTCTATAACTCCAAGGCTGATTTGCCGTAACGAATTGCCATATCATCCATTAGACAAAACTGCTGCACAGAAAAGCCACGACAGACAATTTCCTTCCTTAGAATGCTAGTAAGTATGTATTTGCATTCAAAGGGATAAATAAACCATATCAGAAGGGTATGCAGGATAACTCACTCAACTATGAAAGGTGTCAATGTAGGGCGTCACCATGATAATCGCCTTTGTGGCATTGCGCTAAAAACATACTTATAACCTTTTTTCGTCTGACGCTCTTCCTAATAAGAATCATCAGAAAGGAAAACATAGATACATGGCAACAAAGAGACCAAAATCTAAACTAGCCAAGAACAGATTCTTAAAAAGGATTATGTTAATAAAACGTTTGATATTTCAAATGACCAGAACAAATTTCAAAATTTGTAAAGTTCAGAAAACCATAACAGTACAACAATCCAAATACAACGTAGACTATTAGATATTTTAAACAAAAAATAGTAAAGTCGTGACACTTATGATCAGATTCGTCCCAGATGTTCTGATCGTCAACGTATAAATGGTCTACCTAAAGCACATAAGAAAAACACTCTAAATAGACATATATAGAAATATGTGCCAATGCTTTGTACGGCAGAAAGGTTGAACAGCCCTCCATCCCAGAGGAGAGCTTTGTTGAGTTAATGGAATATGGCAATTGAGGTGCTGAATTCAGCTTTAACAATACAATGTGTCGACAAAAGGACGGTGTGCAATGAGAAGCCTCTTGGGTCCAACCTTGGCGAATACTTTTGTCATAAAAAGCATACGACTCATGCCATAATAAAGCTCCTGTCTATGTGGCTTGCACTGAGTCCACAAAGTCAATAATTTTCTTCAAAACTTTTGTAGGCTTTCACAAGGGGCGAATTCTTAAAGAAAAGAAACACAAAATGTCCGTTTATTTTCGCGATGTTAATGCCACTTTTGCCATCTCTAAAACACAGTTTGATTGTGAAAGGTTTTCCAAAAATTTAAAAAATTACATCCAACACTCCAATTTACAGAGGACAAGGAACAAGGTAGTTTGTTATATTTTCTTGTTGTTTTGCAGGACAAAACTGAGACTTATTCAATAACAACAGTGAACCCAAAAGCAATGTCATGAAAGCGGCGAAGGTGCTAGATGTCCAACTCCTGTTTGCGATGTGAGGCACAGCTAAGGTCTAGCGGCCATCTTGAATGGTGGCAAAACGAAAATTTGAGCACCCATTGAAATACCAATCGCGGGCATATGCTCTGGGTCTCAAGCAATAATGGAATTGGATTCGATGTCGCGGGATTGGAAAAAATTAATTATTGATAAGGGGGTTTAGGTGGGAATATTTGGAGTGGGTGGTTAAAGTTGGGAGACAATACCTAGTTGTAGCCGAATCAAGTGGTTTCCAACATACAACAGACAAACGAAGGCTTTTAACTTAGCTTTAGCATAATCATTTAGGGGCCATTCAAAAAGCAAGTAACGGAAAAAAAGTGTCATTTTGACCCCCACCCTCCGTGTAACGACCTGTCACACTCGAATTGATATCCCCTCTTTGTTACGTAACGATCTTGCAAGAGTCCCCCTACATGTGACAAATACACCAGTCTCTACTTATGTGTATTTGTCACATGTAGGGGGACTACAGAACAGCCATCTTGCGCTTGCAAAACTAAAATGACTTCCAAAACAAACGATTCTACCATTAGCCAACATTCACTTGAAAACTGACAACGCACAAAAAATTAAGGACGAAATTTTCGGACAATTGACATAGTTAGATAAAAAAGTTGCCTCAGATCAATACTTTCCTTTCTGACAATTCATACTCTGAAGAACATAAGACGAAAAATACTTTGAAGTGGTGTTTTTTTAACGCAACGTCGCAAATGTTCAAGGGGATTTTTAAGTTTTGTACCACAAACAGATTAACTATGATAATTGTGGAGGCACTACCACAGCAATAATCAGCTAAACAAAGGGAATCTGAATATTTTTCCACAATAGCACTCTCAAAAATCAAGTTAAAGAGCATCAGATTTATGGGACAACTGAACCCTTTAAACATGAAGAAGGTCTGTGCAAGTATGCTAGTGTACTTAAACGGCATCAAGGTCGTGATCACTTTAATTTACAAAAATGCGTCCATCAGTCCTATCTACACAGTTCATAGAGTAACTTATATTTTAAAACGAGTAAAAAACTGACAAAGAATCAACAACCTGGCAGGTGCAACATGTATATTTCTTTTTAACTAACAGAACGGTATTTTACGAGTTTGCAGCTGCAAATATTCTAGCTGATATTTCACACATATTCTATTCTCAGTGTAGTGGTATGAAACCTGCATTCTTGTAAGTTAATTTCCAACATATACCCTAAGCACAGTTCATGTAAAAACGTAAATATAAATTCAAGTTCAACTCTTTACAGTGTCCAACTTTACAGCAGGAATATCGCAAAAGAAAACCAAAGTCCTGATACCTTTAAAACATTTTATGTTTACCTGTAGTCTTGTTTAAAACTAGCCATAATATTGTTGCAAATCCGTCATCGGGTTTCCATGCTCAGTCAACGGTTTCAAGGCCCGAGAAACGTTGTTAAGGCTTAGATCATCACTATATCAGTTCCTTCATATGCAAATGTCAACAACAGCGTTTCAGAATCAAAAGGATTAAAAGAATACAGAACAAGATGGTCCACCATCTGTTGAAATGAGTATTTTCCATAAATGACAGCTAGTGTTTTAGGTTAACTACCTACCCAAGAGTTATCATGAAGGTATTACTAATGGATACACAAACCTTAATGTTGATAATTTGAATAATGTGGGCAACTCAAAAAGTAACAACTAGGCGTGTAAACAAGTATTCGCACAATCTAAATATAGTGAACAATTGATTATCAATCGAATTAACAGATTTTAAGACTAAAGCTTGTGATTCTGGGGACACAAAGCAACAATTGACCTATCTGGCTACTGTCTGCCCTAATATGTTTCTCTATTGAACAAATAACGTGCAAAAGTGCACAGAAAGAGGGAAAATGTTGGAGTCCACCATAAAGTTGACGACTTTCGTCTATATCAAAAAATGGTCACATCATCTATCAAGGAAATCAACAATCTTCCAAATTATTCCAGGATAGAAAGAAAACTTCCAATTAACCATAAGAACAAGAGAAAACATAAGTAAAATCCAAAGGAAAGAAATGGTAGACTGCTAAAGAAAAAAGGATAACTGCCTCCAAAGAGGATAAATTACATTATCAGTGTAGCTCTTCTTGTTATATCGTTCTGTCGAAACTCAGTGAAGAATATAGTAAAACGTCCTAGAGTTACGAATAAATGGGCACAGGTAACGGATGGTACGCCCCAATTTTCAAGAAAGCGCCTGTTTTTTCTAGAGTTTTCTGTGCATTAAAACTGTGAGAGTCTTGCCCACAGACTCAATGCTAGTTTAGCAGAACATGGTCAAATACCAACTGCATTCACTTATAACTATTTTTTTTCGTGACTCAAACTACAACAAGAGCTCTGTGATATTAGATATTCTAAACAAGCAGTGACTACAACGATGATATAACATTATGATCAATAACTTGACTGACTGACTGACTGACTGACGGACTAATAGAGCAGACACGATTTTTGTAAGAATCACGTCGAATATACCATAGTGTCTGATAGATTTTCAAGGTCATCAAAACAGAGGATAGCTGGACATTAATAAATAAGACAACAGCTCCTACTGCGTGTTTTAATGTGACCCTTGATTAGGCACGTCCATTAACGCATTAAGCATGTTCCATTCTCACCAAAAGATACCACCTGTTTAATATCACACTGATAAATTAACGACCATGCTACCGAAAAAAGATAATGGAAGGGAAAGACAACTTTTGTTGAAACAGCAACATCTTTGTGTAATCTTTATATGGGGATCAGAAGGAACTGGGTTTTTTCCTACTGATTGTTCAGAGGATGCAATACCTTTTTCTACCCGCTTTGGACGTCCCCTTACGTGGTACGATCCCGTTACAGTGAGAAAGACATAGAGAAGAGGATGAAGAAATATTTAGAGGGTGGGTGAGAGAGGGTGAGACAGGGTGAGACAGGGTGAGAGAGAGAAAGAGAGGGGGGGAAGGTAGGGAGAGAGGACGGAAAGGTAAGGAGAGGGGAGGGAAAGGGTGTGACGTTCCTTCCGCCAATCTTCACCCCAATCAACATGTCTGCCTCTTCAAAAGTACTCTCTGTG
>JANTCA010035121.1:0-20656 GCA_024741275.1 Chironex yamaguchii
AGACGATGCAAATGTTTTAAACAGCGGTGAAAATGTCAGAGGATGCAAATGTTTTAAACAGCGGTGAAAATGTCAGAGGATGCAAATATTTTGGACAGCGGACACAAAGCGATATATACAAATACACGTGACCAGCAAACAAAAACTCAAAAGCAAGCACGCAACTTTGTCGCGGACAATAAAGCTTGATCACACCAAATCCCATCACACTATATCAAGTTGTATCAACTTGCATGACAACAAGCAGTGACAAACGATATAAAACGGTAAATTCTTGAAGACAGTAAACAAGTCTTAATAACTTTAAATTACAAACGCCAAACTTTACAACATTATCGAATTCTGTCAAGATACATAGTCTTAACTTATATCTCTTATATTATAATGCCTCTGATTTCTCACCTCAAGGACGTTCAGGATATGACAAAGAAGACTTGATCGCAAATACAACCGCGAACTTAAAAATACCTTGCACAATGCAAGGCCTTCCTTTAAATCTCCCTCCAACAACAAAGTATCTATAATACTGTTGATGGTTTCTGCCATTGGTGACCTTTTCTACAAGAACAAAACAATGAAAGCAATGACTGTATGTCTGTTTATGTTTGAAGGCAATAGCTATCAAGAATTCGGCGAAGCTTGGACAATATCAGGAGTAATCAAGGCAAGCAAGACTTGGAAATTGAATTCCTCGGTCAGACTAAAACGTGCAACAGTTTACAGGGCTTAAAACAAGATGGCACACCATGATTCATTTCAGTGCACTAATTAGCATTAAAGCTTATTAAACCATTCTGTGTATAGCATGACACCATACAGAATATCACAATGCAGTACGGTTTAGTATTTGCAATTTAAGACTGCATATATAGCATAGTGCTGTATACTCCTGTATAGTACAATATAGCATACTATGGTAAGGGTAGTGCAGTATTACATATTACGGTCTAGCATAAAACAGTGCAGTGTAGTATTGTATATCATTGCGTAATATACTACAGGAGAGTATATCATAGTGTACTATAGTACAGGATAGTATATCAGCGTATTTTAGTACAATAAAATACAATACAGCATAGTATAGTATAGTATAGCATAGTATAGTATAGTATAGCATAGTATAGCATAGTATAGTATAGTATAATATAGTATAGTATAGCATAGGATAGCATAGTATAGTATAGTATAGTATAGTATAGTATAGCATAGTATAGTATAGCATAGTATAGTATAATATAATATAGTATAGTATAGTATAGTATAGTATAGCATAGGATAGCATAGTATAGTATAGTATAGTATCGTGTGGAATCGAGTTAATAGTATATAGTGCATGGCATGCAAACACTACAACACGACGGCATCCTGACTTAATTCCGTAAATTGGTTATTCTCTAATCGCTTGTTGTACGATCAGCAACCATCATGTCATCCATTGTTATGTTTTAACAATGCATATATCGCCCGCCATTCAACAACTATAGATTAATATAACTAGATTGATTATTAAGTGTAGCACAGAAGGTACAATTGTCACAAAGCCAAAAAGTAATCAAATGACAATTTCCTACCTTTTCATTACTAGCAGTATGTGCCTTCGTAATCAAAAGAGGGTCAGTTATACAGTGATAAGCAAGTGTTATTTCTTTTGCTTTTCTTTCTGCAACTCTTTTTAGTGGAGTCGTACTCCGTCGTTTTGCCTTTCGTCTCCTCATATGATAACGAGATAGGCCACTAAACTTCTCTAATGTCTGTGCAAGGTTATACACTTCTTTAGAATCTTTGCCAATTCTTGTATCACAATTTTTAAGCGAACTGTTCCCAGCATGTTTGCTGTCTTGATCACAAGAGGAGACGATTTTCTCCACGTGAGGGTTAGGTTTGTCATTTGAAGTCGTTACTGGCATTCTTTTCAATGGATCTATTTGCATCTGCTCTGTCTGGTCATCGACTACACAAACATTGGCAGTCACGGCTGACGATGACAGTCCCAATATTTCAGACGATGCATTCATACTTGGGGAGGAAGTTTTCATAGCAGTGTCCAGCAATATCTGCTCACTTGTAGCTTTATGCTCAGTTTCATGACCGCCTAGTTTAAGGTTACTTCTACCTGGCGTACGAAGGAATTCGTTGGAATTGACATCATCTTTATCATTCCGCCCACTCTGATTTAAAGAGCAAAACTCTAACTGGTCTTCCTCTTCTTCCAAAGTTTTCACGTCACCCTTCTCAGTGTTATCAATTATTTCAATTTTCCGCTTTTCTCCTTTTTCTGAAGATGTACAGGCAAGCACTCCGAGGTCAGTTTTCTGTTCCTGAATAAATGTTTCTTGTGTGCAAATTGAAGAATGACAGCTAGGATTAAATGCATCCTCATTTTCAAGAATGCGTGTTTCAACGTCTTGGTTTTGACTTCTGCTTCCTTCATTAGCTACACATCCCTTTCGGTACTGTGTATAAGTTTCGTCTATTTTAATAGGACCAAGATTCACTGTTGTTTTGCTTTTAATTGGCGAGTGTTGAAACTGGATGGAAACAGTGTTGTCCTTTAAAGCCACTGCCTCATGTTCTTGGTTTATTTTCACTTTATTTGCATTACACAGAGCATTGCTGTTCTCTTTTTCTTTAATAACAAACCTCTTTGTCGTCATACTTTTGTTACCATTTTTCGTTTTTAACTTTGATTCCTCTACATTTTCATCTATCAAGATTACACTTTCCCTATCATTGCTAATTTTAGCATCATTGCTAGTTTTCATTTTCTCAGGTTCATAGTTTCTGTTCTCTTCTTTTTTCAAAGGTCTTTCCCAGAAATTCTCTAAGGTTGCTTGGTTCAATTGCCCCGGGACCACGTCCCGAAGAACAACTTTTGGCTGCAATCGCATTTCAGAAATATTAGCAAGAAGTTTAGCATTTCGTGTTTGGGGTTTGGAGAGGCTCACGGCTTGAGATGTCCTTTTGTTGCTTATTCTTTGCTTTCCTCCAACATTTTTGATAAATTTCTCAACATCTGGAGGCGTGGGCTGCAAAAAAGTATTTCTATGTTACTTCACACAGTTTTATGAGAGTAAATTATGTTCTTTTCTTACTTTAAACAAATAAATTTTCTACGATCAAATATAAAGTATTTTCATCTTGAATCAAGTAAGGATATAATTTAAATGAACATAGTAACATTGAATTGCTATCACTGTACTTAAAGGACTTTCTACCATATGATAACATATCATATATCATATGAAGAATCTACATTCTTTAAGGTGGCATGGACGAGTGGATTCTTGAAGGAAATCCTTAGACCACAAGGAACGACCATCTACTAACATTTTGAAATACACACATCTGCAACGTAATTATTTCTTCCATAACTTTAAGAACCTTTTTAAACAGTACAGAATTTTCAGTAGTGTATCGATAATCCTTCCTAGTCGAATGGTTGCACCAAACAATTCCTTACAACTAACATTACTAATGGTTAAGGATGGTCCTTGCGGTTTTTAGCATGTTTAGAGGTGGTTATGAACTGCCACAACGCACACAATAATGCAATTGTGCAATGTAATGAGATGCTTACTTGGAGCAATTTCGTCATGTGAGAGGGCGCTTTTCGCAATTCAACTCGGTGTTTTTATGATTTGTATACATAATGAAAGAGAGTCGGATGCGACACTGGAACAAGGTGAAGATGACGAAGACTGAGTGATTTTCTAATGCCCTGGGGTACTTACGTACAAATAGTTAACAATTACATACTGCATAGCCATACATTATGAACGACATATGCTCTAGTCAGATGAAAATATTTGCAAAAGAGCCCCCTATATGTACAGTTTAGTCTTAATTACGATCCCTACACGAATTGATTGAATCGCAATCCCATTCCTATCCTGATAAACTCTGATCCCGAACGAACGGTACTGGGCATGGGCAAGTTGAATTCAACATCTCTAACTACCATCTAGCACTAGTGAAAATGGCAGCACTAGTGAAAGTGGTAGTACTAGTGAAAGTGGTAGCACTAGTGAAAGTGGTAGCACTAGTGAAAGTGGTAGTACTAGTGAAAGTGGTAGCACTAGTGAAAGTGGTAGTACTAGTGAAAGTGGTAGTACTAGTGAAAGTGGTAGCACTACTGAAAGTGGTAGCACTAGTGAACATGGTAGCACTAGTGAAAGTGGTAGCACTAGCGAAAGTGGTAGCACTAATGAACATGGTAGCACTAGTGAGAGTGGTAGCACTAGTGAAAGTGGTAGCACCAATGAACATGGTAGCATTAATGAACATGGTAGCACTAATGAACATGGTAGCACTAGTGAAAGTGGTAGCACTAGTGAAAGTGGCATTTTCCACAAAAAATTCCTAATAATGAGTCAGGACACGACCATGAGAAGTAGAAAGTATTCTACAGCAAGATCGACTGATTAGAAAACACGTTTCAACTTGTTGGGTAAGTTCCTTTGATGGTAAAAAGAAAGCACTTATAATAACAAGAAGACATTTTCAGAATTCAACAACTTTAACCGACTCCTCGAGACTCTTTCGATTGTTTGATCTCAAAGGTTTTGTTCAGCATTGAGAGGCATTATGTTTGCAGCCAGGAGAAACTGATTGATGCCGCTTAGATTTTCGTGGTTTAAAGCACTTTCCTTTTTGACTCAGTAATAAAGTTGAATATTACCCACGCCTCAATTACATAGTCATAGAACACTAGCTTACAAGTAGCTTAATTTTGACACACTAAACTCCCTATAAATTTAAAAATTGCATCGAAACTTTCTACCTACAACAATAGAAAATTTGAACCTACTAGTATAATGCATTCTAAAATATAGGTCTCCGCCAAGATGGGCACTCCAGCTTTTCTCAGCACGGATAGCTCTTTTTTGAATTCATCATTAACAAATGCAAATGTAAGTGCCCTGATGATTTCTCCTTTCCACGGTAGCCTAGATGATAATACTTTAGCACCTCCAGCTACCAAGAGTCTGAAATAGAAAAAGAGCATGGCTATGATATAGTAAAAATGCCAATATGTTATTTTAGCAATAACTAGCTTAGCTATATTATTGGGATAGTAGATGGCTGTTTAGTTGAGTTGTCAATGGCAAAATCTACATTACAATATATTCCATTTATTGCTAAAATATATTGCTTTATATATTCCATTGTCATAGTATGTTATCTAAACTAGGGTTTGAATGAACAACATATAATACCAGTTTTCTAAACAATATTTTCAATGTTAGCTCAAAGCTCACTGCTCTCATTCATGGAATATGACCATTTCCACTTTCAAAGGCAAAATGCTCTCCTTTCATTTAGGGAACCCATGTAAAATAAGCCAGTTAAAACATTTTCAATCAAATCATTTAATATGTGATCCAAACAGACATGACAAAGCAGCTCAGAAAACTGATCATATTTTCAATATTGAGGACAACTTGAGAACTCTGTTGAATGACCCTGTTAGAGTTAAAAGACAGTCTAGTATTTGGCAAACAAACCATACATTTTCTGATGTATTACCTGGATTCTGTACACTAAATAGAAGGCAGATAACAACAGTATGCCATCGTGCTACATGACAGCAGCATGGCAATGTGGCATTTACAAACTGTTTATACAATATGCAGCAAATCTTGCATTTGATACAGAATCAATTTCAGCTTCTCCCTCTTCTTTTCATTAAATTTACTCCCCTCTCCATAACAAATAAAGCAAAAATATTTGTGGCTAATTGAACTTGAAAATAACATGAATAGACGATTAAAACTCCTACCTCTTGTACATTGGTTGAAGACATGCAATAACTGTCCAGGAAGAGAAAGGTTTCCCATTGGTTTTGACATTATGCCTCCACTTTGCTGGCAGTGTACCAAGATATTGCAGAGATGGGTTGTTAATCTTTGCCGTTGTCCATTCATAATCCTCTTCATTTAACCAGTGTCCAGTGTCAAAGCTGTCATTGATATACTCTGGGGTCAAAATCCATTTTCCTTTCAATTCAATTGAAAACATGAACATTCTTATGCTACAAAATGCTTATTACAATACTTATTACATACCTCTAGTCAGTCATGTCGAATAGAGGTGATTTGTTTAAAACTTTAAAAAATTATTACAAGCATTCACTGTGGCCTGCGATTGACTAGGAAATGTTTTCAACAGCATAATAACAGCTTTAAAGTCCATTTGGACCAAATACTGTACAAAGTAGTCAAAGCATCAATATAGCTGCCAACAATGTCTTTTTCTTATGGAGTAAGGAGCAGTTTAGTAACTTTGTAAAAGCAAGTTGTGTTTTTACTTGATAACCTGGAAATTATGTTTTAAATGACAATAAATCTAGACTAGAAATCTACCATAAGCAAACATGACAATCTAATTCAAAACTGCTGACCAAGTACACATTGGGCTCAGACGTGACCTCTCACCAAACACACATACAATAAAATGTGTTATCATGATAATCACTTCCCAAATGCCATTTGCTCAGTACCAGTTCATATTAATACTTACAAACAGTACCTCAGCTAATGCTAACAAGCCAATGCTTACATATTTGTGACTTCTACTTTTCATACTCTAACCACACAGCTGTTAAACATATACATGTGTTTCTAAAAAATTCTGATCATTTTCCTTAGACATGCTCCTAAATATAAGTTTGTTAGACAGTGGACACGCCAAACCACCCTGGAGAAAGGAATGCTATGTGAACACAAAATCTACTAAGAAGCTTTAGATACATGCCAAAATGCATCATCATCAGTTGCCGTCTTCGACTCAAGGTTGGCCACCATGGTTCCACCATCTGAATCTGTCCTGCACCAGTTCCTTTGCCTCGCCATATGTTGCTGCTTGCGTCTATTTCTTGACATCATTGGTCCACTATCCCCTCTGGTGCCCTCTAGCTCTCTCACTTTCCACTGTGCCTTCCAGAAATAGATTTTGAAGGTGACCTGCACTTCCTCTGAGCATGTGCCCTGCATATTTCATCTTCCTCTTTGTCATGTCATCCAGTAATCTACTCTAGGTGCTGATCACCTCAAGCACCCCTATGTTGGTGACTTTATCAGCTGATTCTAGTTATCCTTCTGAAACACCACATCTCAAATGCTTGGATTTTCTTTTCTGTTGTGCTATCATAATGCCACGTCTCACTACCATAGCCAACTACAGAGAATATGTAGTCTTTCAGTAGACGCAACTTCATGCTAATGCTCCTTCTTAGAAACTTTTTGCACTCCTAAAACTTTGTCTTTGCGATGCCAGTGCTCTTATGAACTTCCTCTTGACTTCCTCCATTATCACACTACCTATATATTTATACTCATGCACCTGTTTCAGCTCTTTGACACTTGCTTTGATTGTAAATCTTTCTGGAGTAATCTTACTAATGCACATTGTTTTGGTCTGTTTTACATTCAACTAAATCCCATAGCACTTGCAGGCCTTACACAAACTATGGATCATTCTTTAAAATGACTATGGGGTGATGGGCACAAAGACAGTGTCAGCCGCATAGCTAATGTTTGTGATATTGATCCCATTTATTGACATTCCAATGCAAACCTCTAAGGCCTCTTGCAATACGTAATCACTAAAAAGGTTGGACAAGGCTGGTCATAAGATGCAGCCTTGCTTTATTCCCCTCTTAATTTGGACTTTCTTTGACATGCCTTCCTCTGTCCATACTGCAGTGGACTGGTTCCAGTACAGCTGTGTTAGAAGTCTCATTCCATGCTCAGAAACACCTGCTGTCTTCAATACCTCAATCAACTTTGTATGCTGTACGTGATCAAATGCTTTCATGTAGTCAATGTAGCATAGGTATAGGTTTTGTTGCTTCTCTGCCATTCACTCACTCAGGCATCACACAAGAAAGATCCCACCTCCTATTCCTCTTCCTATTCTAAACCCTAGCCATGTCTCACTTAGCTGGATGTCAATGATAGGACTAATGTGTTTCAAGGTGATTTTCAAGGGTATTTTTGTGGCATGGGAAATAACGCTGACTATCCGACGGTCACTACATTGCATACCCTTAGGCACTTCTGTTATTGGCATCAAGTTCCCTATGAGGAAATCTTCTGGGAGTTGGCCTGTTTTGTATACCAGATTGCTGAGTTTTGTCAGTGCCTACATTCCACCCTGCCCCATTTTTTTGAGGAACTCTGCTGGTAAGTTGTTTTCCCCAGTTCCTTGACAGTTGCTTGATCTCTTCTTCAAATTCTTGTTGGCTAATCTTTGGTGTTTCTTCATTGATTCCAAGATCATAAAATTCACTGACTATCTTTAAATTCACTGACAAGATCTTTAAATAGCTCTTGTGCAATATACTCATTCCATCTTGCAATTATTTCTTCAGCAGTGTGAACTATGTCAACATTCTTGCTCTTCAGTCCCAGCTGCATCTTTGGCTTGTGTTCCTTAAGGTATTTCATTTTTCTATGTAACTTGCTGTTATTCTGTTGATCTAATCTTCCTAGTCCTTCACACTGTTGTTTGTAATAAGCCTCTTTTGGATTCTGCAGTCCCTTGGCATTTCCCTACGTAGATCCATGTACACATAATGATTGTTAGAGTTCTTCAATCCACTTGTTTGTCTCACCTATTCCAGAATTTTGGCTGTGATCAATTTATTTTCCTCTGCCTTCTTCCTCCCAAAAATACTTTCTTTCACCTCTACATGGGATCAGATTCATTTCCACAGATTATACACCGATATTGCTGTACCAATACTGTGGTCAATCTGATCAATTTTTTCTTCGCATTCTTCTCTGAAAGACACTTTCCTGGCTTGTAATACTTCTAAATCCCATTTATGCACTTGATTAATTATTGGTGATGACATAGTCAGGCAAGTTCTTCACCAGGATCTTGCTCAACCATGCTCTCTCGGCAATCAGAGGCAGCTGCCAACCCCAGCAAGCTCACTTCATACCTAATTACTCCACAAAACATCACATGTCTGCTGTTCGTCTACTAAAAGAGAAGACCTATGAATTCTAGAAAGATTGTCATCAGTACATCAGGTTCATTGATCTGAAGTCTGCCATTCCTCACTATGGGGTATCCTACGAGACCTTGGAACACCACCTAAGAGTGCAGCGCTGTTCAAGCTGCTCTACTGAAATGCATAGAGCTCAATGGCATCAACTCCAAATGGTTTCCCATCTCCAGTGGCATTAACCAGGGCTACACGGCTGTGTCATTGATCACCTGATGTCCAGAGTCACACACTTACAACACTATCCTGCTCAACACATCACACAGCTGGCCAAGGGATGCTCTTTGTGTTTACAGCTGAGAGGCAGAGAAACTTGGCCTAATGTGAGTTGGGCAAAAACTAAGTTTGTGTATGTCAGCAATTGGCCAGATCTATCTCCCCTGAGGCTTGACAACAACATGGTAGAGCTTGTCAATAACTTTGTGTACACAGTATCCATAGTTGTAGACAAAAGGGACCTACAACCAGATTGCCAGCAGGAGAGCCCTGGTAACATCATCCCTGCAGTCCTCTTGGAAACCACTCTTGCAACATAAGACCATCTCACACAGGACCAAACTCCAGATCTATAATTCAGCAATACTATCCATACTCCTCTATGGCTTGGAAACACGGCCATTGAACAAAACTCTAGTTGCAAGGATTGACAATTTTGACAGCAGTCCAGAATTTTACTGGACTGGGTGAGATATATTCGTGATGTCCTCTAAACACCTAACATTACACCAAGCAACATGGGTACCTCGCCAAAATGTCAAAGGTTAATCTAATGGATTCCTTGCCCAAGTGACATCCAACCCAACTGGACCTACTGTCAATGTTAATATTGTTGTGATGGTCTGTTGTTTCTTACTCAACAGTCTTACTACACAACTGTAATGGTTCCTTTAAAAATTTCCAAAACTGTATATACATAGTATTTAAAAATTAAATTGAAATGTTAAATGAAAGTCTGTCTATTTAATGGAGAAATAATATATATCTAATACATCAACAGACACAGTGCTTTTCATATACTTGTCAAGAGTGGGCATTACCACAATAGCTGCACTAAATGGGAGCCGACCGGGCTCGAACTTGCAATCCTCAGACTTAAAAACCTACACTCAAAGCTCCGTGCCATCATGGCACAAAGGTTTGGTGAAGGACATTCAAAGTCCTGGGTATTACGAGATGAAACCCAGCGGTGGGTAAGGGGAAATTCATTAATTATTCTGTGTTTCAGCTTAAGCCTTCATCAGTGTCAGATATATGTAATACCTCAACAACAATAGCTGCACTAAGTAGGAGCCGACCGGGCTCAAACTTGCAATCCTAAGACTTTATACATAGATATATGTCAATGATATAAGTCAATGATAATTAAAGGAATAACATGCTGCAACACATACCAGCTGCACATCCACAAAGAAACTTTTCCTTTCTGCTCACTCTGTCACAAATAATATGAGTACAGTAGATGATAAATTCCTGAATAAAAAGAAAAATGCTTTACACATAATGCCAGAATCCTGATGATTGATACATGTACATATAGAGACATGCACATTGCCATGCCTGCATATGTGATATTGATGGGTTTTGCTATAGACTTTCCTCCCACCTAAAACAGCTAGTCAGGTCTACACAAAAACTCTCTTTTAAAAACAATCCCGGCAATTTCAAAGACCAGTATGAACGTAATGTCATGTACAACTATTTTCTGAGGTCTACGATTAGCTCAAAGGCCTCAGGTTTCTATTCTAGGTGCACCAAATGCATGGCTAAGTTGTTGAGCTCAGGACCTAAGGGATATATAATACACTGTCCTTTGTTTAATACCCCAAGGTAAAGGGAGATGCCCACTCGCAACTCTCTATTGGGTGCACCAACTCGTGCATTCTATACTAAGTCATCAATTCAATTGTATGTATTTGTATAGGAACCTTACCTATATATTAGACATATAATATAGTATGTGTATATTTACAACCATACATCCAATTGTAATAAGGTTCTCTTAATCATCAAGTAATGTAACACCCTTTAAATTAGACGACATTTAGCATGAAAGACTGCTTAGGCTAACACGAACAGTTTCAGAACCACAATAATTTGTAGAGACAAAGATTAATATCAAGAAAGTGCTCGATTTAACTTAATTGTTCTAAACGTTTACCGTTGACTCCAGCAATTTTCCTCCTAACTTTTTTACTTTCTCTTTGAGAGCTTGTTTCTCGCATTCGCGAAATCCTGAAAGTTGGATTTGTGGTTTTTTCCTGGTTATTTTTCCTCGCTCCATCCCATGTTAATCCATTACTTTCCTTATCATCCAACGATGCAACAACAACAGGCTACGCATGTTTGTGTTTCACGAAGGGCGTAAATAATGGATCGAATCTTTTAAATTTCAGTAATTTTACGGAATTCAAAGTGCAAAAATAGGTCTGGTAGTTATTGGCAGATGAGGCCATTTTCCTTTTTCAACCGGACTTGCCTGTTAATTTATGAACTATTAATGACATTTTCGATGAAATTTATACAACGCTAAAAATATGACAGCTAGATCGTGTCTTTATGTTCTCGTTTCTGGTATCGCTAGAAAAACGATATCGCACACTGATTTTTACCCGAAAGAGAAGGTAACACTCCAAATTCCAGTAACTTTCATAGCTTTGTCTTGGATATCAAAACCTTTCGAAAGTTGCTTTTATGAGCTGAGATCACAAGGTAGACTGGCAACATTCGTTTTCATAAGATCAACGTGCAACTTTTGAGATGCCCTGTAAAATATTATACTTTGCTGTGTACTTTGATAAGAACTGGGTTAAATTGGTGATCAACAAATGCATCAAACAGAAAATTTGATTGCCTTAATTTGTACTAAGAAAACAGCAAGGACAAATACTTCTGCAAAATTTTGCGTCATTCCGCAAATTACAAAGCAACCAGTGATATCAACACATGCTTCAACATGATTCTTTTAAGCGCGCCAAAAAATTATAGCGTGATTATTGTTCATGGACTCGTTCCGACTCTTCATACGAGGTAAAAGTAATAGTACACCCTAGTTGAAAAACAACAATTTTACTCTCGAGAGCACATTGTCATACAACTTTGTTATATCAAATTTTCTGTACTCGTTTAAATAACATTCACCACGGCGGCATTACCACGGTTGGCGATAAGCATGGGACGTGAGAAAAATGTGATGATTGTAGGGGCTGGCATCACAGGGTCGTTCACCGCGTGTCGTCTCCGAGAGAAGTTCAGTGATGTTAGCATAACAATTTTAGAGAAAAGCAGAGGAGCAGGTGGCAGAATGGCCACCAATCGTCATCCTGAGGGAAAACCTCTTGCTTGTGATTACGGTGCACAGTACTTGTCTGCAACACCAGAATTCTTCCAGAAGCACGTAAAGTAAGGATTAAGTAACATTCCATACTTAGCTACTTATAAAGTTAATGCTGAGCGTGACTATCACAAGTGTAATATTGGTTTTGTTACGTACGACATTGCCTTGCATATTCGTCTTTTAGTATGCAAAGTGTTACCCCAGTTGCAAATAGTAAGGAATTTTTTTGTGCTAAGAGCTATTTTAGAATTTTGCGTGTTATGTCCATTTTCACTGCAGGTACTACAATGAATTACTGGAATGTGACATCATCAGACCCTTCAAAGGTGTAATTGCTGGTGAAAACCCATATGGCACCCCTGGTAATAAGCATTTTGTGGCTCCAAATGGCATGAATTCCATTGCAAAGTACTATCTGGAAAAATCAGGTAAGGGACATGTACAATTTGCTGATTGCTTACTTGTCAAAGCTAACTTGTTTCCCATTATCTGGACTGCAGAGTATGGCAAGTACCATTTGAGATATTTTCCGAAATGGCCTTGCACACCTGGCATAGGGTGTAGCAGGGGATTGTCTGTTATTGTCTAAGAGTTTTGAGGTGCACACGTATAGCAATGTGTGCACTTAGAATTTTGCTCCTGCACGCCAAGATCTTGTTGGTAACTGCCATTCTCTGCAGTCTGACCCATCATTAGGCACAGTTGGCCTGTACTCAGTGAGATTGATGCAGATTGAAAGTGATGCCAAGTTGAATATACCAAGTAATTGAGGTAGGACTTTGCGTAAGCACCTTACCACCAGGATATTGAATTGAAGTCCCTTTCATTTCATTTGTGTGGGCAATAGCACTCCAAGCAAAAAAGCTATGTTAAAAAATTTTGTTAAAGCATTTCTTTGCTTCTATATCATTAATTGATTTGTGGCTCTAGTCAGATGTTTATTCACATTTCAACTTGTTTAAATAATTCCGAATTGGATGCCAGGTTCTGAGAAAAGAGAGGAGTGTGTGGTCAATACAAACACCAAAGGCATGAAGCTTTTTCTTACTTGTTGAGTTGTTTTTGTACATGTTGGACATTGGTGAGCTGTTTGTGAATGTTGTGTTTTATTGCTACGGATCTGTTTGTTGTTGCATTGCTTTGAAAAATATGGATTCTTGTATCTGTTGAAATTTGGATGTCACTTTTTCTGTTCCCGAATAACACATGCTGTATTGAATTCACCAGCCCAGAACAATATTTATCCTGTATTGCTTGTTTTGATGGATTATAGCATCAAAAGTGCCATTCTGTAGGCATTTGTGGAATTCATGTTTATTTACTAAGACTCCGAAAACATGCTATTCTTTGCTTACTCCATCCAGACTTCCTATTGCCTTCTGTAGACCTAGAGCATCCTTATAGTAGCATTGTAGCTGCTTCTTGTGACAGTTTAATACATATGCAATTTTATTTGGATTTTTGATTTCCATAATTTACCACTGCACCAACAGTCATATTGTATAATCCAAACCATGAGCATCACTGCACGTAATACATGAACCCCACTGATAACTTGTCATTCGCTTCACTGCTTTTAGGATTCACTACCTACGATATGTTCTTCAGGTCACTTTGATTTTAGTTTAAGGAGAAAGAAGCAAAAAAGATAACTGATTTGATCATTTCTTTTAATTATTAGATGTCGATTTTCCAATCAAAGAGATCAGCTGCCTGTACATTATAACCTTGCATTGTCTCACATATATATGATACACTATGTTGTTGATTGTTATTTCGTTATATATTATATTCTGAAATATCCTAAAATAATTGGTTTTCAATGTACATTCCTGGGTTTGGTTTCAGGTGCTGATGTCAAATATGGTGAGACTTGCAACTTCATTGACTTTGCCGGAGATAAAAGCAAGTGGAGGATAACGACAGATGCAAAATCACTTGCAACAGAAGCAGATGCTGTGTTGTTGACAATTCCAGTTCCTCAGATTCTCAAATTAAATGGTTCAATAGCAGATCTCTGTGCACCCTATAGGAACAATTTAGAAAAAGTTGAGTATTCAAGCCGATACACTCTTGTTATGTATTTTGATCAGTGGAATATCAGAGACATACCATGGACATGTAATTACATTGAAGGAGATGACTGTGTTAGATTTCTGTCACTTGATGCACAGAAAAGGCAGAAAGGTAATTATCTCATTTTGTGCCTTTTTGGTAGAACTGTTGATTTATACTTTTTTTCAGATGAGTTTTTTATGAAATGACAAAGAATATATGTGGCCCATCCTGAACTGTCACCCTGTGTCTTTTATGAATCTCTGTTTACTAACAAAATACATGCAGATTGAGGCTGATGTTCAGCATATTTAATGATTTTCAAGGAAGATGATAAAGAGAAAGGACAGAAACCAAGGTAAACGATGAGGATGTACTTAGCAGAAGTGAAAGGAAAGTTAATGAGTGAGGTAAGAGTTAAAGAAATGGAATTCATTGGTCACATCGTAAGAGAAGGCAGTTTGAAATACTAGAGGGGATGGGGAGCAATGGTAGGAAAAGGATGACATGGATGATTAGTCCGAGAAATTGGTTGCAAAGAAGAACAGAAAAAGACCAATAATGGAGCTGCTGGAGAGAGCAAATAGTTTTGGGACGACATGTTTGCTGACCTCCATGAATTTAAAACTTGAAGAGCTTATTCTAAGGTTTGGTAAACAGATTGACACTGGTGGCATGGGCATTGCATGTGTTGTAGCACCAGTCAAGAAACTAAACAATTTCATTTACATGCATACAATGCAAGGTTCCTATCACTTGGCAGTTGCTACTGTTGCTGCTTTTAGTTGCTTGGTAGTGGTATGTAATTCTGCAACACAGACACAAAATCTGACCATGAATTTGCAAATTACATTTTGTTAGCCATGCATCAGATTTTCAGACCTACATCATATAAAATGACTCATTACTGAAGAATTTCTTAAAACTAGGAATAGTTAGCTTGGTCACCGAATAGTATTTAGTGCTAATGCTAGTCCCCATTTTCCTATGTAGAATTTTCAGCTGTGCCATACTGAATCCTGCAAGAAATTTGTTAGTTATCATTGTGCACATATGCGTGAAAGTAACTTTCAATTTATTTTTTATATTTATTTCACATAGATCCAAGTTATGGTATGTCTCTTCTGGCTCAAACAAGCGTGCCTTTTGGAATCAAGCATTTAGAAGATGACTTTAAAAGTATTGAACCAGTAATTAAAAACAGTGTACACAAACTGTTGCCTCAACTTCCAGAGCCGTCTTACACAAAGTGTCACCGGTGGAGGTATTCTCAAGTTTACAAACCTTACCCAGGTACCCCAGGCAATTTAGTGTTGCATGAAACCCCCTTGCTCATCCTTGGTGGTGATGCATTTCTTTCATCAAATTTTGATAATTGTATAGAATCAAGTCTGGCTATGCTGAGGTGCTTTGAATAAACTATAGTTTGTGTTAGAAACTCAACTAAACACATTAAGTGTAATGTATCCTGGCTTGAATACAAAAAATGATGAATTTGTAGGTAGACTGGAGTTCAAAATTCTAAACAACAAACCAAAATATTTAAAGAAGTGGAAAGTCTTGTTGAAAAATTTCACCACAGCTGATGTAACCATCAGCTGTTTTTTATGTAAGTTGCGTGGTAACATTGGAATGGTGATTTTTGTATCTCAATAATATCCTGATACTTTATATTGGCTACATTTTCCTTTTGGTCTGAATTTTGTAGGATATAGGTTTATTTGTGATGTGAAATTAGCATTTTAGAGTGTTAATCAAGCCTTATAGGGGGTATATAAAACACGTGTGTTGTTGAAAAAAAGACAACCAAATTCGAGATGAATGTAAATGATGCTAGAAACTTTGTAATTTTTAGTGTGTATGTCTTTAAATTATCTCAACCAAAATTGAATTTTCTACCTCACACTTTCCTTGCCACTATCGCCAATCACCTTGGTACCTTTGTATTAATGCATCTTTCTTCATACTGCCATCTTATTTCTTAAACAGACCCACCAACGTCCTTTTAATTAAGGTATTTCCAATACTGTCTCTTACTTCCATATCCTCTTCTTTAAGATTTTTTCAGCCTTCATTATCAGTACATTACCCCATTATCTGTACTTTGCATTATGCCAGGGCCCTCTAGTTCTGTGCGCTCGTGTTATTGTTGTTGCTGCATTCAGTGGGTTTCGATAATCAAAATCTTCTTCCACACTTTTCAGTATTTGCCTGAAGGCAAAGGTTCAAAGATGTAATTATCACTTTATCGTTGGTTTGAAATAGAGGTTGTTTTGAGCAGGAGTCTGTTTTTTTTGGTAAATTGCAATGATTGGATAGTGCAATATTGTGCTTTTTGTGCTGACGCAAAGTCAAGTACGCAAAGAAAGCGGAAACGCTCGTTGATTGGTTGATGCATTTTTCCCCTAACAACAAGTTAGCAACCAATTCAACAGAAAAGAACGCTATTTTACATCCTTGAAATCTCTTTCAAGGATGTGAAATAATGTACATTTTATGTGCTCATTGCAGCGAGATGGCTTATGACTGTTGCCTTTCTTGGCGCCGTTGGGATTTCCGCTATGACAAGGATTGATAATTTCATCCATTTCCGAAAGCAAAGACTTCGCAAAAGCCTGTAATATGCGCGATCATGGTATCATTTGGCTCGTAAACTACTTTCCCCAATGTCCTCAAATATGTGCGAACAAACGACTAAAACTCACAATCTTGTAGATGAGTAAAACCTGAAGGCATCCAATTCACTTGAAACTGAACGTGATGTCTTCACATCCTCACTCAATTTACATCCCTCCCGCGAAAGAAGTTGATACAACTCTTCTTTGCATCACAATGAAACAGCATAAGGTATAGTGACATTAACACAATATGCGTTTTAATCATATATCTTACGTTGTACACAGTTTTTCTTGCATATTAAGTTCACTGCAAATTCCTCTCTATTGGACAAAGTTCTTAAGGACACTAATTTGAACATAGTTATATCTGATTCATTGATCAGTTTGCTGATGAAGAACATCCTACCTCTCAATTGACAGTTATCATGAATGAAACAAAAAATCCTCTTGTCTCCCGTGTTACATTCGGTTTAGTTTTGAAGTTGTTGCCTAACTTGCAAAAGAAACATAAACTCTTACATTCTTCAGCATCAAGCCATAAGGTACTTTGAAACACAAACAGTCGTTGGGCAGCTAGTTAATACTAATTGCCAGTTTTAGTTGTACCTCTTGTCTCGCTAATTTGTTGCGAGCGATCCTGATTACCAATAAATGGGGGAAGCATCTAGCAGATGCTTACTGCGTATCAAGTAACGGTTGTTTACATTTTGCGAATTGTAAACTCAGAAACCGTGACTTTGTGCCGGTCAGGAAATCGGTAGCAGTCCTTTGTCACCCCCTAGTGCTTGTAAACGATGTTTTATAGACTTTGCATGTGCTTTAAACCGTTCAATCCAATGAACCGGAAATTACCGGACTTCTAAAGCTGAAAGCAGAGTTGTTTACGGCAAAAGCCTAGCAGGATAAATGCTGGTGGTCCAAGAATTCTATATGTTGTGTACTTAACCGTACATGTGAGCTAAGACTTTTTGCTTCAAAACCGCTCTTACGTGACATGAGGAAATAGCAGTTAGCTCAGCTTAAAGTTGTATTTGCAATGCATGCTCTAATGATTACAGAAGAGTTTGCATTTGTTAATGGTCTTATGATTACAGACATATGTGTTTTGCTCTCCAACAAAAACAAGATTGTACACAGACCACGCGAAGTTCATTAGACAAAGCGCGCCACTGAAAACATAACGGACCTTTTTGTTGTTTCCTTCAAATTTAGTAAACATAACGTGATATCTACAGCATGACAAATCAACTACTCTATTGATCAGCTGTAAAATGCTCGAAGCAAAGAAGCATTGTATACAATTGACAATAGTGCGGCCGACTTTCACTGAAGAACCAGCTCAAGGGAAGGAAGTTATCAATACTAAACAATATTTTCATTCATCGCAGACATGGTTTGTGTTGCGGCAAAGGTTGATTTTTAACATGGCGAGTGGATTTAAGTCTTATTAACTTATTCACATGCTATGATTATGTAAACAGGCGCGGATACAGAGGAAGGGTCCCGGGGACCGGACCCTCCAGTGCGCCATTGCACTAACAACATACTTAAAAGCTTTTTTCGTCTGACACTTCAGAGAAAGGAAAAAGGTTGGCATAAATATATACTTTCCTTCCTGATGATTCATACTCTGAAGAGTGTCAGACGGAAAAAGCTTTTAAGTATGTTTTTAGCGCAATGTCGCAAATTTTCACGGCGAAATACATTGCTCCTCTGTCATTTGTTTGAACCATAGTACCTGGCCAAAACCACCTTCGCTAATGAGTATAAGGTCAATCTCGCAAGCTAGGGGTTACGAGTTCTGAGCACGAAAAAAGGTTATGCTATGAGTAGCTAACGAGAATCTTCTCTCCAAGTTCTCTCCCTAGTGCCTTAAGGGGATTAATTTTCGCTATGAATTATTTTCGCGAGGTCAAAGAAAATCGCATTTTCCAAGGACAATTTTCGCGAATCAGCAGTTTCAAAATTTTCTCTAGAATTTATTATGCATATCTGCCACTTTGCAAAGGATGGAGAAGCCAAGAGGATGTAAAGACATTTAATATTCCTATCAACATGGACGTAAGAATAATGAGGACGCATGTAATGATACTCATGCTTCGCAAACAACCAGTTATTACCTAAATCCAACTATTTATTGTTAAAAGTTTTAAGGTTTTTGTGGCTATCGAAAGAAGAAACTTCTAGGATTGAAGAATTTTCAAAAATTTCGCGAATGGCCTGCTTTCAAAATTCTCTCGAATTCTGGCAAACTTTGCGAAAATTAATCCGCTCAAGGTAAATTCGCCGACCCTGGGTTGCAAATAAAGTACACTTGATAATGAGGATACTGTTGAAAAAAGTGAAGATTTCTAACCATTGCCGAATGCCATTCCACTAAAAAACGTTCAAAAATATCATTTCATGGTAAATATGAACTTGATTGATGTTAAATTCGGTCTGTGATGCTTTCCTTTGTCTCGTTAAAGGTTGTCAATGACTTCACTGTCCCAATATCTAACTGTTTGTAGAGACATCAATGTAAATAAGATATTCACAGCATCGGGTCTTCTCATTTTTGTAAAATTAACCCTATACGTTCTTGATCTCTATCGTCCGATCTGTTAGGATCAAGATCAAATGTCTTTTCTTTTCCCACTTACAAGTAAAACCTGTTAAACCTTGATATAAAGCCGTGAATTTCAAAGATGGTAACACTTCTACTTTGATATTCAGGGTGGTTTTATACAAAAAGGTGCTTAAGGGATGATTCTTGCTCAACATCAGAAAGAACAAGTGGCTTTCTTTTCTCAGGGTGTGAGCAAAAAATGCAGAGAATGCATAATGAAAAAAAAACACGTTGAAGAGTGAATAAGTACCTTTTGATGAACAAGTAATAATAAGGTCTCAAAAAAGGATTATTTTGTATGATATCATTCAGTGATATAAAGAGATAGTCTTTCGACCTATATAAATGCACAAATTGCTAACAACAACACAAATGTATCCTTCTTCCTTCAATTCTTTTAAATATTGATCTATCATGGTCGTCTCCCTCAATATATCTTTTCAAAGTTAACACTTGTATATTTGAAGAAAGGACAATTTCCTCGTTATCTTATCCTTACTACACACTCTTTGCATATGGTTTGTATTCCAACAAAAATCTAATGCTAAGGCGCTCTACATATTGGAAGCATGCAGTAAAAAGTTCGCCGTAAGCCTTAATCCTTTTTATTATATTCCTTACAGCGTTAATTATTTTGAAAATTCGTGAGCATTGGCGTCTTTTATTCAAATCATTCAAGAATTATTGCTAAGAAAAGTACAATCATAATCTCTGTTTGTAAACTAAATTTTATTTTCTTACAATGAATGGTTAACAGTAAACTTAATTGCTTCAGACAGTCTATCTTTGTACTCTAGTTTTGTTGAATTATAAAAAACAATAACCTAGCGCTAGGTTTCTGCTACTACCAGCCTTTTCTCATATCGTCCTTATATTTAAGATTGGTGAGCAACATTTTCAGCTTGCACCTGGATAAGAAAGCCTTTAGTATCCGTTGTGATGTCTCAAGCTACCGGATAGATAGATAGATAGATAGATAGATAGATAGATAGATAGATAGATAGATAGATAGATAGATAGATAGATAG
>JANTCA010035132.1:0-20647 GCA_024741275.1 Chironex yamaguchii
CCTTCTGCTTACCGGGCAGATGCTCTGACAACTGAGCTACCAGGACGTTGTTTCTCAGAGGTGAATTTGAGGTCATGTTATGATGACTGCGTCACTACAGATTCCTCAAGATGTAATTGCTATCATAGTGAGGAAAATTTTCCATTGAAATCATTCATGTAACTTATTAGGCAATAAAAAAGCTATATCCGGCTGGTAGACAATAAAAAAGCTATATCCGGCTGGTAGACAATAAAATATGCTATATCCGGCTGGTAGACAATAAAATATGCTATATCCGGCTGGTAGACAATAAAATATGCTATATCCGGTGGGTAGACAATAAAATATGCTATATCCGGCTGGTAGACAGCAAAATATGCTATACCCGGCTGGTAGACAATAAAATATACTATATCCGGTTGGTAGACAATAAATGATGCTATGTCCGGTTGGAAGACAATATAATATGCTATATCCGGCAGGCAGACAATAAAATATGCTATATCCGGTTGGTAGACAATAAAAGATGCTATATCCAGCTGGTAGACAATAAAATATGCTATATCCGGCTGGTAGACAATATAATATGCTATATCCGGTTGGTAGACAATAAAATATGCTATATCCGGCTGGTAGACAACAAAATATGCTATACCCAGCTGGTAGACAATAAAATATCCTATATCCGGTTGGTAAACAATAAAATATGCTATATCCGGTTGGTAGACAATAAAATATGCTATATCCGGTTGGTAGACAACAAAATATGCTATACCCGACTGGTAGACAATAAAATATGCTATATCCGGCTGGTCTGCATTGGGAGCTTCAAAACGTAATAACCTGTGGTATTCGTTTGCAATTGAAGCAGTGCTAACAATAGTTCACACCTGTCAACTGATCATAAAATAGATCATAGTAAAATGGGCTAAGGAAACTCAAGCCTAACTCTCCCGAAGTACAATAGCCTTCTGGGAGTCACCCAATATTCAGTTATCAAAACTTGAGTTTTTTCTCATCTGATGCAACTTTAATAAATAAATTTATCCAAGTGTCAGCAAATAATTTAATGAAAGCTTAATCTATTCAAAGAATGACGCTTTTAGAGCACCTGTTGCTGCAGGTTGGATCAATTCCACTTCCTTAAATGGGCAGCTTTTTGAGGTTTAAGTTACAAAAACGATGATTTTACTCTAATAAATTAATTTCAAAGTAGGGGAGATCTCAATCTATGCCTATATTTGAATTTTTGTTTGAATATGAATAGAGAACTTATTGACTGTCAAATTTATTGCACAAAAACCATAAATTCATTGCATGAAATTTTAAGCTTTAGATTGCAAAGATATGTAATAAATATAGAGTTCACTTCCCCGGTAAGAGTTAGACATATACAATAGACCTGCTGACCTATATAACATTATGTTTATCAGGATCTCAATATGCATATTTTTCCTTCTTAAGGCCAGATTCCATACAGCTGGATTTTTCACTTGACCAAAAAAACTCATGCGCTTTTGTTTTGCACATGCTTATCTCGATGAAATACCGCTGGTCAGAGACATGTCTATGCTCGCAGGCTGCTCTTGAGCTTAATCATTCTACTTATAAGGGCGATGTATTTCTATAGCCAATCACGCGAAGAAAGGATCAAAGTATTGACCTTAAACAAATGCAATAATCACGTGGGAGGACAGGAAATGCGGCTGCCATTAACTGACGTCATCAATGCCTTGATAAAAATACTGATGCTGATTTGCAGAAAGTGGTTGCAAAATAAGAAAAGTTAACTTTCAAGAAAATGTATCGGCTGATTCTAAACGTTACTTGAAATGAAAAGCTGACCATACCCACCCGTTAGATACTAAAGAGTAACCCAGAAACGCTCATCTGCAGCTTTTATATCACGAAAAGTATCTGATCATTACTAAAACATTGCGCGGCTTTCAAGGCAATATTTTGTAATCCACACTTCTTTTTTGAGGCAATCTCTCTATTTCATGGAGGTACAATAGAGGGATAACCAATACAATAAGCTTTATGCTTTAAACTTTTAGTAATAATAATTTCTTTATGGTAGCTAATGACAGCCATGTTTGTTACAGAATGTAGATATGACGTAATGCTATTCAGCGATAAACGCAGACTTATGGAAATATATTTGAATTAGAGAGCAAGACGCTCCTGAGTTTTTTCCGCTCAAAAATAAAATGCAGCTGTATAAATACCGATCCTCAGGCTGCGGATTTTCATACTAGGACTAGAGAATGTTCTAGCAAATAAGGGCATCTCAAGAATGTTTTCCTTTTCTCGCTTATTAGCTTTTTACTGTGGTGACAAAGATTCGGACTCTCAACTCAAGCTTCCGAGAACGGGTCTACAGGCTCATAAGATACTGCAGCTTAAATTTCATTTATAAAATGAAGTGAAATTTTGAGTATCATGCTGCACATTTTAGCTAAATTAGCTATTCTTCATTGTTTGTAAAAACGTTTTACTTTACTACAAGGTCTTCATTCTCTCACTTTTCGTTTCCTTCCTATAATCAGAGGTTCCCATAGCCGATACAATTTCTTCATCGTCTAGTCGTCGGCATCATCATTTGGCAACCAGTTTTATAGCTGGATGTCCTTGCTATAGTCTACGTCTTTTAGTTTGCCTTGTACGACAACCTGCGAATGCGATGGGTCGATTCTGTTATCTACGGAACCCACACGGGTATGCTGTAGTATAATTTATAACAATGAAATATGAGAAAACAACTTAATTGCCTTTGGGGAGGAAAACGGTATATACGTCAAATTTTGATTCATGAACGCTTAGCCTTGCAACATTTTGACAAAGTAAGAACTTACCAATGAATCCAGAAATCACTTTACAACACAAACGATAAGGTTTTAGCAAGAACAAGATTATACAAGTCCATTGTAATTCTTTACAAACGCCCCATTATTGAGAATATCGAAACTTGTCATTATTTTTCTTCAAAGTGTTTGGGCGTGGCGTAAAGAGAACACTAGGCGGGTACAGCTGGCATAATGGAGTCTCAAATCCATCGCGAAAAAGTTACCTACTTGTTTAAGGCAGACGTGAAGTAAAGTTTGATGCATTATTTCAATACAAAAAGTCTGGGACAAAGATCTTTGCCCCGCTCGCTTTCAAAAAAGAAAGTAAAATCCAGGGAGCAACTAATAAACTACATTACCGAGAATGACAGAATCAGAGCATGATGAGTGGACTAACGACAGCGAAGTATTCCACTGTTCAATTTCCTTGGCTGCTCTCAGTACCGTGAAGAAGTTTCAAATCTTGGTCACTGGAATATGCATTTCTATAATTAGCTGTTTTAAGTTTTCCAAAGTGATGATTTATATTAGCGTTAAATGTTTATTTCGACATTTTGAGGTTTCTTGATTTAAATCCGAGGTTTTGTTGTAACGAATGACTCACCGAACGAGAGGGATTATTTCTGTATGATTAAGAACGTCTGTCCCTCCAACAATATGACTTTTAGGGGTAAATACCTCGACCAGTTTACAAAGTAGGCGTTCTATTAATTTCATTATATCTAGTATCTTAATGTTAGATTTTTGAAGTAGTTTAAGAAAATGATTTTCCTGTGACTTTCAATCTTTGTTTCTACTGAATTGTTAAATGCATTTCAACAGTGTGTCGAATTGTCGAAGTTTGAACATTTTACAAACCTTATGCTTCTTTGAATAGTGTACTAAAAACCTCTGTAATTGAACTGAAGTTACTGCTTTCCTCTAATTTGTCTCTGCTGCTTACAGTTTGGAACTTGTTCTATCTAACAAGACTATAACGCACCGTCAACGACAAAAATCAAATTTTCATTAAAAATAGAATAGGAACTTACATAAGACCTTTTATCTCTTTGATAAGATCATCATCAACTAATTTATACGCTATAAACTGAGGAAAGCCTCGTAAATCGTCACTCTATTTGTCACTTCACTGTTATAATTTATGAAAGATATTACAATTGTACAACCAGCTAGCCTTAAATACTTTTAAGTGTACCAGTTTGACGTCTAGCTGTTAATACGTTTTAAATCATAGGCCAAAGAAATGAAAATATGCTTTGCATAAATGTTAACTACATTCAAAAGACTGCTGAATTTACTGCATTTCTTTGAACTACGTCATAGCAATGTTCCAATTATAATATAGGAGAGGCCAAGCCATACACCTGTAAAAACAAAAGTCGATGCAGGTCACTTGTTAGTCACAAAATCCTTGTGTTACATCCTAGAAAGGGCAAATAAAGAATTTTCTGTTTTAAAACGAAGAATTTTAAAATGCAAAGATTGTATCAAAATAACGCATTTAGGTTTAATGGCTAACAATTTAAATTAAAACATCCAGGGTTTGAAATCTCCCATATATCTTAATAAAAACTTCAGCAGAATTTCATGGAATTGCTTGAGCCATAGCATAAATTTGAACAACTGCACTAACATACACTATTGTTTAAAATGACATTTTCACGTAGGATCTGCCTGAGTCATGTCAGCAGCTCGCCATCTATAGGTTTCCAGCAGTGTGTCACAGTTTCAACTGCCAAGGTTAACAGATGTAAGCTGACATGAAACAAACTAGGCAAGGATTGATACCTGCCATAAACAAATATTTAAGCGTACAATGTAAGCGACTTTTTGTCAATCAAAATAAGTGCAGCTGACAATAATCAAGAAATTTCTTAACGAAGAGGAAAAAACAGCTGGTTCACTCAAGGACATTTACAACAGAAATTAGCGTTTTGTTGACCAAAAGTTCAAAATCGATTTTATAATTAGCATGGGAAGCAGTGCTTTATATATCACTTGGAAGACAGTTTTGTCTCAGGAGGATCTAGCATACACCAAGCATTGTCGATGAGGTCTCTGTTGCCAATTAGTCTACTAAGTCTCTTCTTAACTCACACCACTAACAGAATTGTTTTACTCCATAAAGGGTAGTGCTGAATAGTAAAGTCAATATATCAGGTACCTTATCTCTTTTTTAGTTAAATACGATATCCCAGCGTTGGGAATCCTGATCTTTGATCAAAAGCTATGTTTATCAGTGATATGTCTTTTACCGTCATCTGAGATTGCGTAAATTTCTGCTTATCAAAAAATGGCTCTAAACAAGGAGGCGAGTAATGAGCTAGACAATCTAATGGCTGTTGGATTAGTTAATATTGTTTCATGTCCAGTTGGATTTTGCATGAATTTCCTGTTTATATATACCGTACTGAAAAATACTAAACTATTAACAAGACCCAATGTCAGTTTATTGGCGCTTGCATTTACAGACTTAATCGTCACCTTAATAGTACAACCGATATTTGCAGCTGAGTGCTTTCTTTTCATGCATGGAAAATTCTATGCTGCTTTGGATAATACAGTAGCAACTCTTGGTCATAATTGCAGTGCCATGTCGTTTTGTACTGTTATTGTGATTTCAACGGAGAGATATCTGGCAATTGTTTATCCATTTTACTATCAACGTTCAGTTACGAAGTTAAAGCTGGCCATTGCTATCATTTTTGCATGGTGCATCTTGATAACGTTAATACTTACAGCTACATTTATGGACTTTTTTGAAACGGCTCTTTTAATGCTTAGTCTTCTGTGTATCATTGGTGTTCTTTGGACAATATTATGCTACTGTTGTATACTATGTGTTGTCCGTAGAATACTTGGAAGTCAAGTGGCAGCATATTGTCAATCAAAAGAAGAATCAAAAGCTGCAAAAACATCAATTTTTGTGATTGGAACCATGTTTATAAGCTATATTCCATTTGTAGTAATGATGCTTGTAGTAAGAATTTGTCATGATTGTTATGAAATTGACAACATCTACATACTGCTGAGCCCATGGACGCAGACTCTAGCTATTCTCAGTAGTTCTGTTAATCCTATCATATATTTTTGGAGGATGCAAGAGTTAAGAGAACAGATGATTGTTCGGTTAAGAACCATGAGTAGCAGAACAAATTTAGTAGCCTCAGAACGAAGCCTGAGGGATAACAGCAAAAGGAGCGTCGGGTCAATACTGCCTCAACAGAAGACAAGTGTTTCTCAAGTGAGCCCAAATCAGCAGTCTGTAGCGGTGATCTTTAGCTAGTGAAAACTTCAAAGGTTGCAGAGGAGAGTGATGATATCATATAAGTAGTTGCCTACGAGCGATTAGAATCGCATTGCTGGTACTGAAGCATCACAATTTAAATACCGCATTTGGAGTCAAGAAACATATTTTGGTATTTCAAATGCAAAGAATTTGCATGGAATGTAATTGTTGGTGACCTCTTATAGACGTAAGGAGTACATCCACAATATTCTTACATATTCTTGTGGTCCGATAAACTAGATGGATTATGCATTTGGCGCAGTATAATGTATCATTTCTGCACTATAGAATTATGCATTTTTATCGTATAGTGCTAATTTACTGCCTAGTGACCTTGATACTTCAAAATATTTTAAGCAGATTGATTATGTATTTTAAAGGAGTGTGTTCTGTACGTCAAATTGATAGAGCATAATATACTTTTTCAACGTTCAAAGTCGTGTGAAATAATATTTCAATCTTAATAATTCACTTGAGACGATACATTCAGTTATCTTTTGAATTTTTTTATATAGCTGACACGCTAAATGAGAAATCTCAAAATGAATGAATATTCCCATACCTGTCGCCGCAAATTCTTAATAATATAGTAAGAAAAGAAGCCAAGCAAAGTAACAAAGTTGACAGAATCTTAAACCTATATATGTATGTTTAAATTAGACTTTTGATTTTCAAAGTAAGGTAAAGACATTTTTCTCAAAGAGGCACCCATAGGACAGAGAAATGGTAACACTCTATAAACTTTGAAGCACGGAAAAATACGAAGAAGTAACTACAGTGCTATAGTATGTCTGAGAAGTCTGTTTAGCTTCAATAAACTTCTCAGAATGCTGAGGAGTTTTATAGTTCAGTAAACTACATATGTCTAAGTGTACTATATTTAACAATAATCAATGAACAATGAACAATAGATAGATAGATAGATAGATAGATAGATAGATAGATAGATAGATAGATAGATAGATAGATAGATAGATAGATAGAAAGATAATAACCTTTAATAAAGGTAAGTCCTAATATATGAGAAACTTAGATGCTAGCTATCTAATAGGAAACAATAAAGACGAAAGACGCAAAAACAACGAGAAAACGGAACAACATAAAGCAATATTGGAAGAGTCTAACTGAAATAACATACTCTGTCTGTTTACGGAGTCCTGGTAATTAGACAAAAGTATTGTCCTAATCCATTTTAGCCCCTTCGGAATTTTCTATTCAATGTTGCCAGAATCGCATGTTTTGACAGTCATCTAGCCTGGCAAGTGCAAACAGTTTTAAATATCTGTAAAAATGCTCACATTCTGTGGAAGTTACGTTGAGCAGAAGGCCAACATTTTTATCACATCAATTGAAAATCAATTGAAAATCAATAAACTTAAGTTGACCGGCAACAGGTTGCACAGTTGGTGTGAGGTAGAGAGAAAGTAGAAAACACATGTATATACAAACTTTTACAGTGGAAAGACTTATACCAATATCAATGCAGCGACTTTTATTGCCTTTCATTTTCTTTTGATAAAAAATCTCGACGTGCCTCTAAAGCGATTAGTATGCTCCTGTTGAAACAAAAGTAACTGTTTTTATTTGTTCCTGGAAACACGGCCTCGATAATAATGCAATAGGTTATGTAATGAAATAACCCAGTTTCTTTTATCACAAACTCCTGTATTTTTTCCTGGAACTGAGAGTTATCTAATCAAAGTTTATTCTAAATAATATTCAGAATTGCAAATGCTTAGCTTTATATTTGTTGCCAATAATTGGGACCACTAACAAGTTACACTTTATTACACGTACTTTGACATATTTTCAAGTGGTGTACTTTGGGTTTGTGCCCATAGAATTAGCAATTGTTTGTCTGAAGAAAATCTCTATGTCCTTTGCTCTCACTATGTTCCTGGTGTTGTTAGGCATAAAAACGTTCATAAACGCATAGATGATTTAGCAAGTTAAAAAGGAAGAGGTATAAAGTGTAAGAAAATACAGTTAGGTGTGATTTATGTCAGGCCCTTACAAATGGAATAATCATACAGTCCTAAATCGTTTTTCATAAATCCGACGTCTTTAGTGTAGGATTTCGAGGGGAGGGGTGGGAGGACGCAGAAAACTTAAACATTAAATGTAGCGATAAAATATCAATATTTTGCAAATGCCAGGGCGTTATTTTAGATTAACTCTCTAGCGAGGGTAGTCTTCATTATTCATTAATTTAGATTGCAAGCAGCGTTTGTTCCATTTTTGCATTTCGTTATGAAAAATAATATTGTTAATGAGCCTGTAAGGCTTAGTTTTTTGTCTTTTAGGATTTCAAAACAAAACAAAAAACAGCTAATCTTGGTTTTATGGTAGGGTTTATGGTCTTTATAGTCCGAACATGTAATTAAAATTTATAACAACTAATTGGAAACACGTCATCCCAAACCTCTTCTTGATTCTGCCACTGTCGTTTTCAGTCGTTAAGTTTAGCGCTTAGTCTTCCGACAACATGCTAAGCCTTAGTCAACGTTTCAGTACATTGTGAGATGGTTTTTGTATGCTCAGCTTTGACATATGATTTGTTTATGGATCTTCGTCGCTTGTTTTGGTTAGGTCTGAAATAGTGCTTTAGCAAAGATCATATCTTTATCTCTACCAACACACAATAAGCTACCTTGGCAACGCTCCAAAGTAGTCGCAACGTACCATGAATGTATGATATCAGCTTGCACGTCTCGACAGCACAGACAGTACAATATTTGATTAGAACCTTTGACAACAGACACATTTGTCATTTGCTGCCTTAATTTAAAATTTATTGATAACCAGGAGACAGATTGTCAAACACAGTAAGATGTGCAGAAAATATACAATAGAAAACCTTCTGAACATTTTCTTAGAGCTGTAGATGTTACAGGTTTCATCCAAAGCTAAAGAAATTTGAAACTTAACAGAAAAATGATATAGAATATTCTTAAAAAGACCGTGTGATTATAAAGAAAACTGTTTATAGCACTAGATACTCAAGCTGGTAAGGAAAGGAAGCGATGAAAATGTCTACAGATGTCGATTAGGCAACAGGGCAAAACACTAGGATCCTTGCACTCAACAGGATGTCTTTAAAATGAAAAGAAGTGAAGACATTTTTTTACAGTTGCTTTTCTTTCTTTCCTTTGTTGTTGCTTATTAAAGCTTTCCTAAGATATCTCCATAGTTAACGCTAACTCTATCATTTCTTGCTCACTGGGGCATTCAAATTTCTTATTATCTAATAAAGTTAAGCTTGTAGATGCCTGTACCCATTCTTTAATAGGTTAATTAGAATACAGATGGATTCAAGATGTCTTTTTAATAAAATGAAAGCATAGCACAAAATCGCAGAGGCATTTATTATCATATTTGTTATGCACCAGCCTTTCAGAGTTGTGACAATGTAATTCCTTTACGTTCTTTCAATCAGAACTTTGTTTTGGCAGGAAAATGTGTCAATGCAAGGTTTAAAAATTTAAATTTATTACTTAATCTTTGCTTGTAAACCATGTACCCTAGTTGAGAACCATTGGACCTCTAGAATAATACAAAATGCTCATTAATAACATTAACACGACTGTTCACAGCAAAAATGTTCTTGATCTATATAGTGCTTTCACGATTGATTCCTATGGTGATTTTTGCATCGCAAATGGCACATTGTACACACCATCACTTACTCATATTACATCACGGTTCATGCGTGCATGCAGTGTCATCTTGAAAAATTACATTAAAATTTCGTGAGTTGTCTCTACGCAACATGATTACGAAACTTAATATGATATCAATTTGGATGCACTTCGTAAATTTAACTTATCAATACGGTCTATGTATGTTAAAGTGATGTTCCTTATTAGAACCATTAGGGCGATATAAATACTAACATGTTCTTCCTCAAGATAGCTTACATCAACACTTTTGACCTAAAGCAAATATAGCATTGTAATGCAGATTTCATTATTACTTACGTTTTTGGCATTATTAAGATAAAAATACTCATAGGCGCAAGTTTACGTCAAAATAAAGTTTCGGTCGGCAACAAACAGAGCAATCTTTCCTTTCAACACAGTAATGAATTTGATAACTTTTGCCCTTTTTTAAAATAATTACGTGAGAATAATTAATCAAAACCATTCCTCTTTGCCAATTTAGACGTTCTATATTGTGCAATACACCTGTGTTTTCTAAAAAATAAGTTATCAACAAATAAACATTCTCCATGCCTTTTGAGAGGTGTCACTTGCTTATGATATTTGTTTTGAAGCGTTTCAGAATGTGCACTAACTGCCATTGTTGACCAAGTTGAATTTAATTTAAGGATTTGACAGATCAGTGAAAACTGAGCACGAATTCGGGGCACCCGATGACAATACCAAAGAAAAATTGTACTGTCTCAGATTTCTGTAGAATAGCATGTGTAGGTTGACGCACTAAAATTTATAAAAAGTCATTTAATATAGACATTTCTTTACTTGTTAATGATTAACAGTAAAATTCAATTCTTTGGTTGAATGAAAACGCTCCTGATTTTCTTTAAAAATGAGTCTGATCTTTTCTTGCGTTTGTAAATGTAATAACAATAGACTTTAACATTAGACAAGCAAGAAATTACTTTGCCATTATGTCCTTCCCTGATCTTAAAGTAAAACATATTCACAACTTTACTGTAAACAATTGCATAAGTCAAATCAGATTCCTACTGACTGCCTACTTTGCTCAAGGGCCAAACTGCAGATTTTAAGTGAATACTGATTGGCTTACAGGATAATCTGCAAAGGCTAAGTAAACAACGTTTGGCTCTCAGAGACGAACAAACCTATTGGCTCTTAGGAAATCAGTCCAATGGCCAGATAGACATTTGCGAGGGGCTGTTAAAAAGGCAAAATTGGTCTGCAAAATAGAGGTTCCTAGGCATGCTGAATGATGCCAATGAGGGTACATATACTATGATGCATATGATAAAAGTTGTCTATAAATTTGTCGAAAACTAATCTTATATTAATTTTCTAAGTTTGAATTTCTTTCTTTCGTTTTGAAAATCCAACCTATGCTTTTGCATAGGTTGGTGTAGCCTAAATCGGCCCCTGAGCACCACGTGGACACAAAGTATTAACGGTCTACCAAGAAGTAGACGGACTAAGGGCCTATTGCACCATGCAGTGTCCACATGAAACCCACTGCTAATAATTGCATAGAGTAAACAGCATGCAGAGAAGGGTCCTCCCTTGTAAGAAATGAAAACTCGTAGACGTATACAGTGACTGTGTTACATTCAATTTTACGTACAATTTGTTGCAAGAGTTATCTATGCTATCTTTTCCGAATTCACAACCTGTAAGATATATACTGCCCTTTTCAACAGGCATACAGTATAGTGATATTATCAATCGTCATAGTCAATGGATTTGTAACTAACTTGTAAGTGCATTTCATTCAGCATTAGGATGAAAAGGATATCAAAATGTTACATCTAAAATCTTTGTTTACCTGTTCATCTCGTTGTTAACACCAATCAGCTGATAACAGCTGAAAGTTTTGTAGAACAACGTTTGATACGTTACTATATGAATTGCAGAAATGGTTTCTCTACAAAGCACCTATTCGTAAGGATATATTTAAGTTTCAATATTTGGGTTTTCTGTATTGTCATAAATGATGTCTTTAAGTCGTGTTTTAGTTATCATTTTTTCCCTTGCCCAAGTGCTTAAAAAAAGACAACATATTTCTCCTTTATGTCTAAGGATCCATCATCATGTTATTAGGCCTGGTCAATGCTTTCTTTATTTGATGTAGAAATTTGATTTTATGGGAACGTGGATCATATCAGTAACTGCAGGAGCAGCCATATGGAAAACTAAATGTAATAAAAACAAAAATTTAATGCAATGACACCATTATTTAGCATTTGTTACATTTAGTCTTTGTTAAACATTTGTTACATTTTTGTTTTGATAACGTTTGCAATACTTTTGCTCGTCAGAAGTCGTCATTGTTGAACAACCTTAAATTCTTTTTTCTTTGGCCTTTGGATCCAACAAATGCACTAGTGCTTTTTAACAACATTCAACTTCTCTCTTTCTTTCTTGTGGCAATTCAGTAGCATAAGTTTCCTCAATCTTTTTTGTGTCATTTTGATCATAGCCATGTTTCCGCTCGTCGTGCTGCTGAAAACAATATTTTAAATGATGCATTTGTTGTTGTATTGAGCGCCAATGGCCTGCAAAGTGTTTTGGCTTAACTAATTAAACTTCGTTCTGACTTAGATAATCTATTCACTTAGGAGAGAATATATTCAAAGAATTCCGTGGTGCCCTTATCCTTCAGCATTAGGCGCATGCCTTAAAGCTGAATCTTTAAACTGTCTACACTGATATTGTTCAATATATATTCTCATGAACTGGAACTTTGTTGTACAGCTTTTTGCATTCTCAGTTCGATCAGAATAGCATCTCTTTATAGACTCAAGGATTAATTGACTGAAGCGTTATTCTATTTCACAAGCTACCAGGTTTAAAGTTTTGAATAGATGACATGGTAATGATCTTCTAATGTTTAGGAAATGTTGGTTATCCGCTTCCAGTCTAGATCGTTGCAGATGCTTACTGCTTTCTAGAAAAATGTGGTTCAGACATTCTATCCTCATTGCTCTTATAAAGAGCTACTGAGTAAAAAACTGAAAAGCTGTGATCATTTCAATAATGCTAGATGCTGACCGTTAAGTGTGGACGCCTTCTTGCAGAGTTTTAAAATAAGAAATTATAATGTCACCAAACTAAGCCCCCCCCCCCAAAAAAAAAAAACACCCTAAAGTACTGCATCTAGGTTTTGACTTTCATCTATTCTTCTTCTTAGATCTGGCTGTAGCTAAACGCCTAGGACACCTTTTACTCTTCAACAAGTTGCTCTTGAAAATTCTTGACTTGATGGACTCAGCTGAAGCCATGTAGACAGGAGCCTTATCATGACATGAGTCGTATGCTTTTTATGCACTACGTTTAGAGAGACACTTCTCCCATCATCAGGCTACTAAAAATGATCTGGAACGGTTATTGTATTTTTCCTCACTGTGGACGTCCGTAGTGACAGAGATTGCGATATCCTGAGGATTGGCGTCATAGCTTTGTTGTGTTTGTTGTGTTTTCTTTTGCGAGTCCTGGAAGCCATATTTCTGGAAGACTGTAAGATACGCTATTGATGTGATTGGTGTGTTGTAGGAGTAGATGGTTTCTTTGAATTTTCTTGTTGTCGTGTTGGTCTCCTTGTCTATAATTTTCTTGTTTTCCCGATCAAAAGTATGGTTATGGGTCCAACAGTGGTCAGCTATTTCATACTCTTTAATGTCACCATTCTGAACAGCTCTCTTGTGCTCCTTTTCTCTTTGCCCCAAGGAACGCTTGGACTCACCAATATAGGTAGCATGGCAGTCCTTACAATCTAGTTTGTATACAATGTTATTGGTTTCTTCTAGAGGGACTAGATCCTTTGGTTTCGACAGCATTTTCCTTAGAGTAGACGTTGTGAAGAAGGAGGACTGGATGTTGTGTTGTCTGAGGGTCCTTCTTAGCTGTTCACTCGTGTTCTACACATAGGGAAGGCATATCCGTTTCAGAGGATCTGCATTGGTTCAGCAGCAAGCTTTCATCTGGATGTTTTATATAAAGCTACCTGGACATCTTTTGCTTGGTATCCGTTTGACAGTAGAACCTTCTATATGTGTCTTTCGCCTTTTCTAAGGTCATCTAAATTGGATATGACACTTCTTGCTCTTCCAAAAAGGTTCGTAATAACACTCTTTTGGGCTGACACTGGATGATGTGTTCAAAGGACCGATGTAGAAGATCTTTCTTGATGATTGCAAAGACATCATCCACATATCTTTACCAAACGGATGGTCCTTGATCAGCGGTTGACAGTACTGTGATTTCAAAGGCCTGCATGAATATTTCAGCAATCACAGAGGATCTAGGAGCGCCCATTGGTACACAGTTTGTTTGAGTGTATATGTAATTGTTAAACAGGAAACATGTGTTGGTAAGGGGTACTTTCAATAGGTTCAAGATATCTGAGGGCTTCAGTGCAGTTCTTGATGGTAAAGAATCATCGTGACGAACTAGGTCTTTAAAAACGTTTACACCATCAAGTTGCTCTTTCCATCCACAGTGATGAACATTTTGATACCATGCCACCCCACCAGTCGAACTACGTTTTTTTTTATACTGCAAAGTATACTTTATTTGTCTTAGAGTACATTTACGCTTTGCAACATAATTGATGAGGGTTGTAATCTCGTTATCAATGTCAACGGTCTCTGATAGAGTTTTTAAATTTTTACTGGCGTCCTTAATACCTGAAGCAAGATACAGCATTTGCTCACATTTTGAGAAGCTGACTTAAATTAGATTCATCATCAGTATCTCCTTGCATTATTGAAGACTCTTGATAATCTTTAACAAGCACCGTCAATCCCTTATGGTGTTTTGTAGCAACAATATAACACTTGGACTTTGCTGCTCTTAAAAACGCTTAATGGGCTTCTTCTTGTCTGAAAATTCATCTATTATAAAGGTTATACTGATGGAATCATCATCGTCATATAGTGCAGCAATGGCAAATCATAAAAACATTTGGCTTGAAATAAATGATGTCACTATCTTGTCATATTTTACAAGAAATTTAAGTTAATTGGCTAACAAGATTTGGCTACCGGATAAGAACTTGATGACTCCACACTTTACGCAGAAAAATATTGAAATACAACAAAAGGAAGACTCAAAGTAACATGAGATTGAACAATCACCACAGAAAGCGCCAAATAGACATAACTTTGGAAGATGTAAGTGTGTTTTCATCGACACTACACTCTTAATTTGATAAATAGAATAATAAAGACAAAACGTACCCCCAATATTGTTATTTTGTGCCGCGGCTTCCTATTCCCTTCCCTGCGCCACACCTACGTTATTTAGAAATATAATTCTCGTGGATACATGAGACTGAAGAAAATTAAAGATGTGACCCGGAAAGGTGGAGACTTTGATGATACTGAAAAAGTTAAGAATGTCAAAGTATTTGCTGGGCTACTTCAGTGCCTTCATGTCCGAAGTATGTTGTAAACAATAACCTGTACAAAAAATAATGGCATACGAGCCTTAAAATATTTAAAAACCATGTAAAAGGTACGTCATAAAGACCATTGCCTTTTGTTTCGGGATAATAACTCTAAGCTGCAGCCTCGTGAAAGATTTGATTCAAAAGGCATGGTTATAATTACCTTAAGCGTTATGCCACTGTAATTACATAAAGAAACAAAGGCCACACATTTTCAGAGTTCAAAGTAGCTTTTTGTAGTTTTTATAGCACTTGAAAACTAAATAGAGTGAATGATAAACCTAAAGACTTTATTTATCGTGGCAATTTTCTCCCAGTATAAACGTGCTTTACATTGTTCCGTTTCGTCTATGAAAAGATACTATTTCCATACAAGTATCCTTTTTATGAGTTCTATCTGGCCCTAGTCCTTAAACTTTCTTAGCGTTAGCTCTAATTCAGTGATCAGACTTCTGTGAAACTCTCTTAGCAAATTATCTACTTATCTCATAATTCTCGCCGCAAAAAACAAAATGTCGGGTAAATTTAAATTTTAAAGTGAACTATCCTTGCAACCAGGGAGCTGTTATTTATTTATGTCTGTGCTTGCAACAGTATTTGTATACTGTTTGTTTTATTTTTATAATAGTCTCAGTTGTTACAATTTGACACCTTGGTAACATAATCCGGAGTTAATCTGACACCTGTTGATATAAAACAGACTGAACATAAGGCTCACAGCTACTTGATGTTTAACTGTTTGTTACAAAGCCAACTGCAGGTAGGTCGGGTAAGGGTTGTGATGGATGACAGTCTCCAATTCCTGTGGCATTAAAAAGTCTGCTTTTTACTTCCCTTTTCAAAGAAGCATTGAAATTTCTTTCATATATTGGAAAAACTCACAACTGAGCTTTCTTACCAATTGGAGGACCTGAAAACTACTTTCTTATAACCCGCTTCCTTATAAAATATAATAAGTGTAATGTATGAAGTTAGGGTCATTCACCTAACACTTTCTATACGTATTTTTGCCTCCTTGTTTGGTGAGAATGTTACCACTGCTCCGAAAATGCAGTCATTAACCTCAGGTCATCCAACACAGAACAAACATAACTTGAAAATAATGTCCCACCAACAGTGTTTACCAGAAGAATACCCAATTTCTTCATTGGCAGCCTTATACAATTCGAATAAATATATATTATACTCAAGCTCTTTCCGCAATACCGAAAACAACTGGATACCAACTGCAGGTGTCCATAAAAATGTAAACACTTTCTTGTAAATATTTAAAAGCTTGAAAAACGACAAGGGCTACCTGTAGTATAACAAACACTTTTTAATTTCGAAAAACAATGAAACAAGACTTAATAGACTACTTTACTCTACTACAGTTAACGAAATAACGAAATGACTAGTTATGTTGAGACTTAAGCATTAAATTTCTCCAAATGCTTATGGGACAATCTTCTGTATGGTAAAATAACACTTGCTTTAGCCAGTTAGAGTTTGATAGTGCAATTCGTTCTTGTAAGTCTGTCTCATGGAACTTGTGTTACCCAAAAGTTCCTCCAATTCCCCCTGCCCTCTACCCCTATGATGGCGCTGATTTAAAACATGAAGTGTTTTGGACCGGAATTGAACACAAAAATAGAAAATGGGTATTTGAGCAGAAGATTAAGCCAAGCTGAATACAATAATGTTGTTGTAAGCAAGGCTACTTTATACTCAAATCGGCTAACGAAACTCATATCAGATATAGGCAGGGCAATGGCTGTAAAAATCTGATTTCTCACCTAACCAAAAAAGGATTGACGGTTTCTCATGTAATCAAGTATGGAGATTCAGAATCCAAGATGGACACCTTAAAATTCTGCTTAAGTATCAGGTGATTGATGACGTCATCGAATATGGCAAAAATTGTAAAAATCTGTTATAAATTCATGTATACTTGCTCGATTTTGCACTAATATGTCTTATTCGGAAGTTCTAGTCAAGAGCTTTAAATTGATGTATCAAGCTATCTGATTTGCTGATATCTGCAATTTTCTGAAGACGTCACAAATGAGGTTTGATTTGAAATCTACCGTTACTGATAAATACCGATTAACAAAATGAACATAACTGAAAATCACCATGATTGCTTTCTAACAATCAACGCAAAAATGCCCTGGTTGTTTTATGCCTCTATTTACGCATGTTATATCAGAAAAACAAGCAAACAAACAAGTAATGAATAAACATAAGTCACAATTTATGGGATCCAATCAGTCTGATCTTCATCATCATCATCGTCTTCACTTATGGAATCACCAAAAAAGATAAACTCTAGTTCTTTGCTGAATTGACGACCCTCTATTTCGTTTCCTTTGACATCACTTTCTTCATCTTCATAATACGGCTACAATCTGCTTGTTTCTTTACCTGTTTGCACCGAGACTTCGCACAAAATGATAAAGGGAATTGGTCACCTTAAAAATTGAAAACAGAAACTCTGAATTGCAGAAGAAATAAAAGGAAGGAGCCGTCCTATCAGAATTTCATGTAGCTGAAAACACAGTTTCATGGAACGATTTGTTATGGATAAGGACTTTCGGTGATATGCAAATCAGGCAGCAGATGACAGTAAGAAGTTTGAAAATATCTTCCGTTACCTGTAAACCACTCCTCACTCAACATCGATGTATCATCCATTCTCATCAATGTTAATCTCTTTTAGTTGTCCCTCTTGAAATCGCTACCAGTAGTATCACTGCAAGTGTACGCAAAGAATAGCTTGCGACAAAGAGTCTAGATCCGATGGAAGTGCTTCAAAACTTTCTGTTTTTGGTCCTTTGTACAATTGAATACGGGTTTCAACCAAAGATTCGTCTAGCTTCCCATTGTATAAAACAGTTTGAACGAAGCGTGTGCCATCTGTCATTCCTTCCTTTGTTAAGCTCTCTGATCTTCCTATTTCATGTAACAAAGTGAGTGGGCTATCTTGCTTCATTAGCTTTTTGAGAATCTTGATCTTTCCATCTCCATAGAAGAATGAAGTTGTATCACATCCACTTATGGCGTGAATTTGTGGCCATATGAAACTCTGTTTCCTAAGAGTGCATGAACTTTGCCAATATCTACAAATTTCTCGTGATCTATCTTCATAGCTGCACTTTGGTCTCATAATTTCATATACATGCACAAGGAGTATTAAGACATCAGTGTCCTTTGTGACGACAACCACATTTGTACTCTGAAGGTAAGCATGGAGGCCTGTCCTTGTATGAGCCTTTTCGTGATTACAAGAGAAGATCATTGTGACGCTGTCTATTGTGGCTTCCCAGATTCTTCATCTTCATCAGTGAAGATCATTGGCACAGAATGTGTGCTTCTTGCCTCGTCACGTTTAAGGAACTTTCCCACAAGCTTGATGAGGTCTGTTTTGTTTTCAATGTTATTGAAAAATGCAGACCAAGCATTCCCTTGCAAAATCTTTTGTTTGAACCATTGAATGCAAGTTCTCTGTTTGGATTCTCCTCTCTTTTCATGCGGACTATTCTTCGTGCTGATGAGGATGTATTTATCACTGATTAGCTCAACTGACAACGTTTTGATTCTTTTGGAGGCTGAATGAATTTCAACAAACACCAAAGCCATTCACGGTAAGTATCTTTGGGCTTTACTGTTGTAATGCCGCCATTCCATCAATTATCCATCGTGCATTTGTTGGCGCAGCTTTAGACTCTTCTTCGATGTAATTTCGGAAAGTGTGCTTTGCATATTGTTGAATATTCCCTTCTGGTGTAGCAATAGACAATGGTACAGTCATTAGTGGGTATTTGATTGCTTCTTATAAGCTAACAGTTCTACTTAACAGAGTCCCAAATGCTTGCCTATCTTTCTTGGGCACTTTTGACTTTTTTTCAAGCCAGTAGCAAGCAAAACCTTTTTAATAGGCTTATATAAATCTACAGTTCCTTTTACCAGCCTTTCCTCTACAAATTTCTTGCACTTCTCATCTCCTAGCTTAGGAGCCGAAAAAAGGCCCACGATAATCTTGGGATCGATTTCATTACCTATAGTTATGTGACATGCTGGTACATTGGCAAATGGATCAAGTTGATACCCTTTGAGTTTTTCCTTCATGCTCTGTACATGGCTGCTGTGGAGACGTTTTGGAGGTGTCAATTCTTTGTGCAAAGATGACGTGGCCATGTTGATTTTCTCTCTAAGAGCATTTTGCATCTTCACATGTATGTGTGATGTCTTAATCCACAAATTCACCTAACTAACATCTGTGCTATAACCTGCTCCGTATGACCCGAAACTCCTCTTTGTCTCTCTGTTACATACTTCAGTGATAAGATCACCATGAATGCTTGAAAAGGCGTTACCAGAAAGGCTACCACTGAATCCTCTTGATTTCAAATCAGTGATCAGAGGATGGTTTCTTTGCTGTCAATCTCGTAAGAAAACATGCTGAAATGACAGATAGCGAGCATAATTTATATGATTAAATGCAAAGTAATGCTTTAACATTTCTCGCTCAGCTTGCAAATGCCTTTCAAGATCACCTTCCCTGATGGCTGAAACAACTGCGAGTAAGGTTGAAACATCCTGAAGGTATGCGACAGTCATTTGGCATTCCCTTTCTTGTCCTGGAGAAATGAATCTTCTGTATAGCTTCTTAAAGTTTGCGTTCTTCATCACAAGGTTTTCTTCATCACAAGGTTTAGATTTGCAGGGTTTTGCTCTGACTACAAAAACACTGGAGGGCTTCAATCAGCTGAGGGGAGACATTTGCAAAATTTGATGTGAGTATTTCAGCTCTGTGCTGAACCAATGCACTCTCCTTGTGTAAGTGCATATTTCTGTAGTAGTGGCCTGCCTCCTCTGCTTTGTCAGCTGATCCAGCTGCAATGACTCCAGCATCAATCCACCAATCTTTGTATCCCATGCAAGAATGCCTTTTGTGAAAATCTGTTGACGTATGCACAGTTGATGAAATCCTCCCATAAGAATTATTATGTTCTCATACGTGTCAGGAAATTTCCATAGAATACGTGCTAGTCTCACGTATACTTGCTCATCAGCATGGGCAAAGATATGATTAATTTCCAGCTTCTTCATTAAATCAGGAAGAGTATCAAGCAAGTTCTTGCAAATGTGATATTCTGGTGGCTTCGGAATAACCGGTAAATATTCCAACAATGATTTCTTTGCTTCCTTATTTTTAACAGCTTTATTAAAAACTGTCCATAAACCAAAAGGTTCTGAAGCTACTGTGCTAGGTAACACATCAAATATTGCCCAAATAACATCCTTCTGCATGCACCATCCTAGAATCGGACTTTTATTATCGTCAATATGTTAACAATGGAATAATGGAGGGGAATTCTTTTGGCCGATATTGAAACTTGGAGCTTCTTGAATCTCATCAAGGTCAACTGCT
>JANTCA010035143.1:0-20646 GCA_024741275.1 Chironex yamaguchii
CTAAGAGTCCAAGTTCCTTCATACTGCTCTCTGCTTTTAACAAAATTGATGTACCTTCTCGGTGTCCATAAGTATGCCGTTGTCGCTTTTTTGTCTATACAGTCCATAACTGACTAAGAGTCCAAGTTCCTTCATACTGCTCTCTGCTTTTAACAAAATTGATGTACCTTCTCGGTGTCCATAAGTATGCAGTTGTCGCTTTTTTGTCTATACAGTCCATAACTGACTAAGAGTCCAAGTTCCTTCATGCAGCTCTTTGCTTTAAACAAAGATGGCAACAACGTGTCCTTGTTTTTTGTATCCTTGAGTTTGTTCTTTTATTCTATGTTTATGCTCTTTTAGTATTCTTCCGTTTTACTGATCTCATGAAATCATTGGAAACCGATTCACAAGATAGCATATAATAAGGTTTGGTAAGGTCTCGGCATCAGAATAGGGCATCAGAAACGAATTAATACTTTAATTCAACTGACTTTTGGCTAACTCAGCTCTGATGAGTGTTGATGGCTTCTCAGTTGCCTTATGTTGGACATTTTGATACAAATAGCAACCAAAATATATTTGAATATAACTAATCTATTTGATGAACTGATACTTGGTGCAAATTATAGCTTATTTAATTTCACCAAAGGTCTCTAAATTGATCACCATGTCACAATGAATTTAGTGCCATCAACAGAAACAACAAGTAGGAACATCAAGATGAATGATATCTAATCTTTATATATATCTTTTCAGCTGGCACATTTTGATCTCAGTCTGAAGATGTGAAGGCTAGCAGATCATTACAGAGAAATCTGCTACGTTTTCAAGTAGAGAAATATTTTTAGATTTTTCATTTGAACCATACTTTGATATTCCTTCTTATTTCCTCCGTTTTGTCTTTACTGTTAACTTTTCTTTCCAGTTCCTTTCCTGGCCCAATTTCCTTCCCTGATCTGTGTCTTATTGCTCTCCTGGGTTCCAAGTCGATCGCCTTGAGAGCCACTGCTTTAAACGGAGCCAGAAACCTCCAAATGCTAAACAAAAACTTCATGGACTCGTTTAAACGTCAACACATTCATCTCGTGTTCGTAAAAACTTATTATCATGCAGGTCTTACAGTATTTTAATACAAAGCTTCCCTTTGGTAACAACTTGTGATCTACCCTTACGGTTTTCGTGTTCAATCAGTCCGCAAAAGACGTTTACAGCAAAATATCGTTGTAAGTGAATTTAGGCTATGTTAATGTCATGGTTGAAAAAGTGTACATTCTAAAACGAGGAATGATTCGCAAAGATACAGATAGTATGTACAAGTACCAGGAAATTGTAATCGTCGTTGGTTGTTATATGTCGTTAGTGTTCATTGTAGGAGAAGCAGATCTCCATCGCTTCGATAGGCGATATGACTCCTTTATGAACACATTGAAGAAACAAATTACATCTGGCTTTAAAAAAATGCTTAAGCAGAGTGTGGGATTTATCGAGTGATATTTGAATGTAATTATTTTCAATTCACGTTAACGTATCTCACCATTTGATCGTTTTCGGTTTCATTATTCGATGGACATACAGTCCTACAACTCCTTGCATCACTAGCTGTAAAACTAAAAATCAAGAAATATCCTTCGTTCCAACAATAAGAATGATGCTTGTGCTATTAAATACCAAACGTCCTAAAAGTGTTAACTCCAAGCACGTTAGAAGAAAGGTCATCAACGTGTGTCATTTTGACATTATTACAGCTAATGGAATGAGTAAACTTATGTCTACTAAGCTTATTTACATCATTACTGTATTTATTCTGAGTACATTTGTATATGACCAAAATTATGCCGAAACAGACAGGTTCAATCAAGATTGTACATATTCTGGATCACTGAAGATAGAAAGTACCCGTGCATTTGAGAACTTCCTCAAGCTTTGGTAATGTCTCTATCTGTATTGAAATACACATGTGTACAACAATAAAAATTACATAAAAGAATACGATCTATCAGTCTGAAGAAATTGCATCTGAAACGCATGAGGATTTTCGAGTATAATGTGTTCATTAATTAGTTCATAATTTACAGAATGTTCTTGGAAAAAGTGACAGAAAAACGTAATCGTGATCTCAAATGATAAATGGGAATGTTAGCATGAAAGACAATTCAATTATTCCTCCGTGGCTTACAAGATAATATTTCGAGTTGCGCTAGATTTAGCTTTGAAAACGATGCTATCATACTAAAGTATCTAATTTTTGATACAAGCTAAGTCGAGTAGCAATGTCTCATATCTTGAGTAAAAGACACCTAACTTATGCTTTTCGTGGTGTGAAGTATTTACTGCAGCGCGAATGTGCATCATAACTGTTAGACTTAGAAAAGTATAGTACCTATACTTGTCGCGCAATTTTGGAGTTGAGGCGAATTAAAAGACCTTGCGAAGCAAATGTTACCAGCTGTTTAGATAAAAAGGAAATGTATATATGCCATTTTGTCTGCCTATGACTTGGAGAAAACCAAAAGATGTTAGTACTAGTTGTGACTTTCCAAGTACTTTTAAGTGAAGAGTATTTTACTTCTTGATCAGTTATCTTCGCAGTTGCGATCAGAGTAGAATAATTTAACTTTCACACAGCTGTTGTCACTTTCATGAAGAATGCAAAATCTTGTTTATTCATGCTTAACTCCCTGTTTGACCTGTTTTATCTTGATAAACGATCAATGTCACTTTCGAAGACAACGGTCAGAGGGCAGTATCTCCAGAAACGTGACAACAAAATTAGTTGATTGGAACTACGACCATCGAAATTCACGGTTCCATTGACCAACTGTGCTATTACTGCCATTTTTGAGTTATGCATCAGTACACGAGGTGAAGAATTGAATTGAGTCATCAAAATTAAAAGCAGAGACTTTTAGACTACAACAGTAATTGATGGTAGAGCTCATTAGTTTCATGCTTTATGACGGACACATACTAGATGCATGTAGACAGCATCGCGCAAATATCATTCTCTGTGTAGATACATAATAAATACCATTGTAAGCTGTGAGTTTTCATACTATCTCGCTTCCTCATTGCTACACATGTCTGGTTGGCGGCACCACTGAGACGTTTATATCATAGCATTTAGTCTACTAATTGTCTATATACATGCTTTAGCACGCAACAAAAAAAAAACGTCATCGATTTATTCCTTCGTCCCATAAATATGTAAAGTATCTATGCAGTTTACTAATTTTAGACCGTAAAAAGGCTGTACTTTTCTTCATTATCCACAGTTCTATAGCTAAGACACTTACGTTCTTAAATTCAAATCTTTTGACACATAAGATCATTATTGGTAAATTCATGTTGGTAGGCATTTTCATTGACGATTTATAGACCTTTGCAGTGTTACGTCACACGGCCTGTTGTCAATGGCAACCATTCGAGGAAGTGCCAAACAATGAGGTCCAGCGTTTCCTAGGGAGTGTGGTCTTGTTTTGATGTTATTTTGGCGTCTTTAGGCCTTGTTCGTTGTAGAAGGTCGTCTAAATGCATGGATAAGTTGGGGGAACGAAAGGGAAAGCATGTAGAGAAACTTGAAGCTCCCTCCTTCTCATAAAATGACTTCCTTTGATGTATACTTGCCATTTCTGGCGGAAAAGCCGATGTCTGTGTTCACAACACACACACACACAAAAATCTTGACAGAGTTTAGTGTTTGATGTAAAGTTACTAACATTGGTTTGAAGGTACTCTTATTTATGCCTCAAGTAGTCGATCTCCATGACTGTCCACTTCAGCTTCAAGTTCAGTGGTACTGTAGACTACAGCAGTGAAGAATCTTCATTAGGGGAAACGTCGTATGTATAAATAGCAGTCTGTAAGTGCTGGGATCAGTTTTTCTTGAATAGATTTGTTTCACGGAGTAATGTTTTTAGGCTATCTATCTTCTTGCAGTTTCCAGCGGCGTTATCGGTACTTTTCGTGACTCTGTAGAGAAGCGCAAAGCCTTCCCCATCAATCCATGATTCCTGTATCCATTGGCAATACAGCTTTTTGACACGTTTTTAGCCGCCAAGTAATTGTTTTTTTTAAGTGCAATAACATTAATTAAAGTGTCTGGCTTGATATATACTTTATATTAGTCTTCATTCAGTCCCGCCGGTACACTGCAACCCCCCCGAAACCCTGCTGCATTTTCCATGCTTTTGGCGCCCCCGCCTTTACTTGGCCTTTACTTGGCCCCCGCAGTTAAAATTTCGTCGCGTGGGTCCCGAGAATAACTTAAAAACTTCCCTCGCACCACAACTGAAAGTTTTAACGCCGCGATCGGCTTTGTTTGCCCTTTCAGCTTGTTGCTATGCACGGTTGTTAAGGAGAACCGAAAAGTTAAAAGTATGGAACGTTTGTAGTGTTTATTGGAGGCGCAACTTCTTATCGATCTGTGTGACTCGTCCGACAGATAAAATGATGCAAATTACGCTCATGCGATATTTAAAGTATACCTATCTTATAACCTTAGCTTGGTAAACTAATAATGTGATAAAACTACGAAATGTCGCCTCGTCTGTTAGTCGCGTAGAAATATATCATAGTTTTACAAATGACGTCATACATACATCCTCTCCTCCAGCCATCACGTGTGTGCATACCACCACGATCCCCCATATTCACACATATGCGTGTCTTTAGAAGTGGATGACCCCTTATTATTCCATGTAATATTATCTGGCATCTGTGCAACTGCATGTGTAATACCCAGTACATGACACCGACACATATACATACATACACCAGATACCTTTGATATTTGAAACCTCAATTAACTGAATGCAGCAGTGTATGGAGGAAAGGAAAACAAGAGAGTTTGGCGATAAATCAAATGTCTGACAAAAGTTGTAGGATCAAGGAAATAAAAAAAAATCTTTTTAAACCTTTTGGTTCATATATATGAATATTTCAACAAAACAAAACTTTTTTTCACTTAAAAAGGCACAAGAAAAAGAAGAAAAAGGAAAGGCTGAAAACATTATTCAGTCGTCTCTTTTCGTGTTCTATGATACCTATCGAATACTCATTTCAATGTCAATGCATGTGTATTGAAGCATGCCCCTGAATGTCTGGGATTCAAAGGTCAGGAATAGGTAGCGTCACGCTCACTTGATTTGCTCCTATACATTGCCAGTGCAACATCACCACGACACGTGCTTATTATATGACCAATAATTTCAGTGTCTTGTCGTCATCGAGTGTTCATACATAATAATACGTCTGACTCTTTCGTCTCAACTTTGTATGATTAATTGTAATAGCAAATACCTTGAATTCATTTCAGCTGCTTTAAAATGCTACATGCAGCTGAATACATGATACAGGAAATTATTTTTAGAACTTCAATATTCAATGGCGTGCTTCAAAAGTTCTTATTTGAGCACGTCGATGCAATTTTGTAACAATAAAGAGTTAAATTGTAGGGGAACTGCAAGCTTTCTCCATCGCAGTGATTACAATGAACCTGTAAGCATAAAAATCCCTAGTTTTCCCAAGTATTTACGATTTTTGTCTCTTTACAGTGTCTACGTATTTTTCCAGTTTTCTCTATGCATGTTGCACACTTGAAACATTATTCTGTTCCATTTGCACGTCGAGACTTTCTCTAGTCTGCCATTGTCACAGGCTCATTATAAATGTTTGGCTCAAAACTTTGTAGAAAATAGTAACAAAATGACGTCATTGATGAAGGTCCTTGTAATCGCTTCCTACCCTCTCCTTGGTGCTTAAATGAGAGAAGAATTTATCGCAGTGTCCACAGGAAGAGGATTTTTAATTTTTGTTGTGAAAGTCGTATTTGTTAAACTGTAATTCCTAAGGTTCATCTCACAGTATTTCTTTCATCGTAGGTTTGTTTTCTTTCAATGGTCGACCAGTGCAACCTTGACACATTTCATGAAACTCCTAACGACGAAGATTCGCTCATTTGTGATCTCTGAATACCGGGACATTCAATTTAGAGATAAAGTGTTACTGAATCATCGTCGTCTGAAAACGGTAAGAGTTTAATGCTGTGTTTTGCGTTGATAAAAGGAACAATTTTCAAATTACTTAGGAAACGCTTACCCTATTTCCTCAAAAAAACGTCCCCCCTACCCTTACATGAGCGCTTCCTCAACTCAGCGCCCCCTGAGAATAGTCTTTACCTGAGTGTCTTCGTCCATCACTGGGATAGTGATTTATATATGAATCCGCCTTGATAAAGCATACCTTCTCTTTATGTTGTCAAACCTATCCCCATCTGGTCTTGGATTCTTAATAAGAGTAAAGACTAGAAGAACAACTCTCACGGAATGTGACGGCTTAAATATTTTCCACAGTAAAATCAAAAAGCCTAGAAAGTTTCTTTCTTCTACTTTATTCTCATTATTTTCATTGGCTACGAGTACGTTTTATTTATTTTTTCTCATTTTCATCCTATATATCCTTGTAGCGATTTTGTCCATTTGTTTCAAAATCACTCCAACTTTTCAACGCTACTTTTTCAATAACCACCCTCTCAAATGAACGCTACCTTCGAATGATTACCTCCCCCTGAAAGTCAACATTCGAATGAGCGCCCCTGGCATTCTTTCGCGGAAACACGGTTGATACCAAGTTGAGTTTCAATTGATATCGATTAAAGGAGGGGGCTGCCACAAAGAAAATAATTCTGATTCTTATTGTTGAGTGAGAAAATTATATTTTTGGCATCGAAGGTATATACTTACTAGATGTATATTTTTATGTATAAATATACGTTGTACCTCAATAATCCACTTGTATTAATCACCAAGTACATTTTTAAGTTATACACGTGCATTTTTACATTTAAAATGATGAAACAAAAACATACAGATGGCATGTGTATTTGAATCGTTAAAGGGGAAGGAACTTCATTACCTTTTTTTAAGATGATTCATTAGGCGAGTTTACATTTGCCGCGATGTTAGGGACTGATAGCTCATTTTTCCCTGTGTATTCAACAGGACAACATTTAATGTAGTGTCTAAGGCCACCGCCCTATGATTAGAAATGCCTTTAAGTTAAATGAGTGAATTAGGGGCACTATTTCAAAGTGACTCGGATTGCACATCGGCTTGGTAACATGATTGCCCAAAGAGCAACACCGCACCCATTAATGGCGGTATTTGGACTTAAAATAAAGCACCTTTAAAAGCACGAAAGATACAGATTGAACAAAAGATGGCTATTTAATTTCCGACTTCTTTCGGAAGATCATTGAACTTTTATAATAGTCCTTTTATGGAAGTCTTGATGTCTTTGCCGCCTGAAAGAAAACGAAATGAGAAGAAGAAAATAGTAAGGAAGCGAGCAGGAAAGAATGCTAAACAATTGTTTTCTAGGGAATATCAAATTGCCTAAAAAATGATGACTCTATCTATTGCAGATTTCATTACATTGTGTTTACATGTTATGTTTTGGCTTTTTGGCCTTGTTGCCTTGCAATTAAATATCTTGATTTGGCTCTTACACTTTTTTTCTTTCCCTTGTTCTCTCTTCTTCTGGTATCCTCGCTTCTTCGACGGCCTCACTTTTGTTAGTATCCTCTCGTCTTCTTTTTTTCACTTCTTCTGTTGTCTTCGCTTCTTCTGCTGTCCTTGCTTCTTTTTGTGCCCTCGCTTTTCCCGTTGTGTCTACTTCTTCTGTTGTCCTGGCTTTTTCTGATATCCTCGCTCGTTTTGTTGTCTTCCCTTTTTCTGCTGTCCTCACTTTTCTGCTGCCCCCGCTTTTTCCATGGCCTTTGCTTCCTCTGCTGTGTTTTTTATGTCCTCACTGTTTTCCTTGTCCTCGCTTTTCTGTTGTCTTCGATGTTGGCATCACTAACAGGTCACTTAGATATCATAGCAATGCAGTACTTGATCAATTGACAAAAGATGGCTAACAGCAAGGAATTGAAAAAAGGAAATGAGCGAGGAAAGACTTTAGAACTGCAAGAAGTATATGTGGTATGCCAGCATAGTTGCATCACAAGTGTAGTGATTGACACATCAGGTGGAAAACGCAGTCTTATTAAAAACTTGAGAATTATGACCACGACGAACATTTCAGAATTATAAAAAAGACAAGTCCTTTGCTGATTTTTCCATGTTTTTATACAAACAAATACAAATCTCAAATTAATCCATTAAGGTATTACATGGATTCTGTAAGGACGTTTCGAGACGAGGTTATCTCATCTTCAGCTAATAAAAAGAAAATTCGGTATCTTAAGTATTGGACAAAGTTTATTGGAGCATTACAAGTTAACAAAAGTATCGTCTCCAAACGTCCTAACAGAATCCATGTAATATCTTAATGCATTAATTTGTGAGTTGTATTTCTTTGTATAAAAGCATAGACCAATCAACAAGGGACTTCTGATTCTGAAATGTTGTTCGTCGTGTTTGTAATTTTCAAAATATGTGTACATGTTAATATGCTGGACAGTTTCTAGCATTGTATATTGTTGATAACAGTAATGATCTAACCAAACAACCCCATGACGAAACACTTGTATTGTGATGGCAGTTTTAAAAATGAGATCAGAAAATATAAATCAAAGTGCAAACAGTATTGTTATGTATTAGTCGAAACGACCATCACTTTAACCTATCAAGATAGTGTAACTTTTATTTCAAAATAAAATAAAGCATTATTTTGATGTTTATTTCAGTGTTCATGATATTGATACGCGTTTGACATTCACTCCACTAAATACATCTTCAAAATGTTTAGAGGCTGATATTAGTAAATAATTGTTTATTTTGGTACCTTACATCCTTGAACAACACTATTTATTACAAAAATATACCAATTTTCTTTGTAAACAGATATTGCATGTGTGTCAGCATAGAAATTTAACGAGATACTAAACATAATGGCTCGTGCTATTACCACATAAGATACGGAGACAACATGAGCACATTTTTACACCTAAGACCATAATTCCAATTAAGAAACCAACAGCATCCAATAACGAGTATTGTGCTCGAATTACAGTACCAACCATTTTGTTACTTTTTATTTCATTTCTCGGTAAATTACGTTTGTTATTATGCTGTTGTTTCATTAACATCATGTTGTTTTGCAGTTGATTAATAGTTCGGATTATTACTATAAATTTATATTGATTTGACTCAGTCTTATGCATTCCTTGGTTCTCCTATTTCATATCGGACCACAGCTGAAATTTGTTTCAAATGAACACCATGGCCAAAAGCGGAAGTCAAGTTGATTCATCAAATAACGTCATTGCTGGTAGTTAGTAAAAGAAGAAAAAAATGAAAAGATTGAAGTGTGAGCTAAGAGTTATGAATATAAATAAGTCAAGAATTCAGAGAAGGCGAACGTTTTGACGTCAGAGTTATTCCTGTAGAGAGTAAGAAACCACCAATGCCTTTTATCACCATATTAGTGTTTGTTTAAGACCATTTTATGTCCCCAAAACCACTTAGCTCACTTTGGGTGGCCAATACATTATTACAGAGAAAGACGACCTTCCTTTCATATCACATATGTGACTTTTAATTTCTCTTTTAGGTGAAACAAACTTGCAGGCTAGCAAATTAAGCAAGTGTAGAATATTGAGCAGCATTTCAATGAATGTAAACCAGCATGAGAACTAATTCTCATATCTTGACAGTCTCAAAGAATTTTATATATTTCCTTTGGATTGAAAGATAACAGTAAATCTATCTGTTTAATGCTAATTATCCCTTTTACGCTTTTATTAGGATTGACCTTCAAGTTACAGTATTTGATTAAATTCATCTTAAACAATCAAAACAGGTTCAAAAACTGTTTATAAAAAGCATTTATTTGTTTATACATTGTTACTTCTTCCGTCAGTCTCTTGACAATCTTTCATTTGTTTTTTGTTATGTGTCTAAAATTCCCCTTCTTCCTAACTTTGTTATTATAGTTTTTAAAGTTTGTAAGTCGACTGTATAGTCCAGAATCAAAGTATTCCTTTCTCATTTGTTGATGCTTGGTGGTTTGTGGTTAATATCTTAGCCACAATTCTTCGCTTTCCTTCTATCTTATCATTCTCTCTTGGTCTCACAGTAAGCCAACAAAAGTAATTTAATATTATCGTATTTCAAATATCTCTGCTGTCATACGTAGTTGTGCTTAGAATGATTTGGTCGTTCTCAGTACGAAGGAATGCGTCGAACTCGTCCTTTCCCAAATTAGCATCGGGATCTTTTCAAGCACACGAAAACAAAACTATTCACAGAAATAATAAGGCCATAATCATTTCTTGATACATGATATTAATAGTATATAATATATGACATGAATATCTCTACGTCTCATTGTAATACCAATTTCGGATGATGAAGAATGGAATATCTTCAAAACGTTAAGAAATGATTATGGCCTTTTAACTGGAGTGTTCTTCTCTTCGCAATATGTTTATCGTCACAGTACTTGTACTTCGTTTGCTAATTAAACTTCGTTTTCCTGCCAATGCACCAATCTCTATTAGTCACAAGCGAATACTTTTGAAAAAGTAACTACAGATGCTTCCCATCATATCACTGAACTCTCTTGTTATCCTTTTCTCATATATACCAAGTTCTACACTTCCTCCAGCCCAGTATGTTAAAACTATTAGCAAATTTCGTCGTTTCAGTTAATGAATGAAAGTCAATGACAAAGGTCTTTCCCACACCATTTTGGCGGCGTTTCCTTAGCCTTTGGGACACAGTTGTGCAAGCACAGTAAATGCTGCAGTAGGGGGCTGGCTCATTAGAAGCACTGTGTGGTTAACTTCCGTAACCAACCCCGTTATTGCTGAGTTTTAAGCTGGGAAGCTGACTTTTAAGCTGAGAAACATTATGTGCCAGTTTTTAAGTCTGTGGTACGACCCAGTAGTGGATTTGGACGGGAAACCTTCGGCACGCAAAGCAAGTACTCTACCACTAAGCTATTGCTGCGGTAATGAAACTTAGCATGAAACGTACTTGAAAACGTGATGAAGGAAAAGGACTCCATATTGATTGGTAGATTTATTACTTGACAAATACACTTTATAGCTTCGCAAGATATGAGAACTCAGGACTATTGCAGGAGCCAACTAAATGGTTTATGGCCTTTATATACAGTGCCATCGATAGCCTTCTTCCTGATGCAACCAAGTCTCGTTATTCTTTACGTTTTGAATCACAACAGTGACTTCCCTTGTGCTCTGCATCATTTTTCTTCGTGAATTCGAACAGTGATCCTTAGATCTAAGGCTATTTAATGCAAAATGGTGGATTTCTGATTTTCCATATATATGCCGTATGGGCAAAGACAGTATTGACAAATAGTCGGGGAAGATGATTCGACAATCTTACAAACGTGCTACCGTGATTGACAAAGTGATGAACTTTCTTTTATATAAACTTATCACTTCTACCTTGTGTTTAATCAATATTACAATCACTCTTCCAGAAATGAAATTGTATGTAAGGGGAGGAAAACAACAAAGTTTACACCAAAGTTCTACACTGGGATAAAATGGGGTAACTCAATAGATCTAAAAATGAACAGCCTTCCTGAATAGACTCATCTAGAAAGGAGAAGATCGCATCACACATACCAAAAATTCTTACTTGATTCTTGAGTCATTATAAAACCATAAATATATTTATTAATTTGTTGACAAGTGAAACTTGTATAGACAAGAAATTAAATTATCAAAGAATTATTCCACACATTGAATAAGCGCTATGCAAACCAAATCGATCATCTAAACACCCCTTTCCTTTTGACTGCAAAATTTGTGTGCAATTGCATCTACGAGCTGGTCTTTAGCCTCTAATAACAAATAAACATTGGGTTTTCCTGTTCGTTTCTCACAGGAACAAATAATCGTGTAAAATACATCGTGATCAAAATGCAACCTGAATGTACGTGCCTTGACTATAGTTAACACCTGAGGTTAACCTTTGTCTCTGACTACACCCTTTAATGCAAGCTGATCTTAAGCTATTCTCCGTCATGCATCTGAGGGTTATATCAACAACACAAGATACGCTCTTCATCAATTTATCAGATGTAGGTATGATCAAATTACTGTAAGAGAATGTACCATTGACAAGTATTGCATGAAACAGGAGTTATAATTAAGAAAAATTATGTTGATGCATCGTGCATCCAAATTGAAGGAAGAAAATAAATCAAAGTAAAAAAGAAATCGATTGACTTTGTATCATACGCTGGTATGTTGGTATGCTTTCTTTGGTATTGGATCGTTTTGCTTTAACTTCCCTCTCTGCAGCTTTCAAATTTTATTTCATGAAAAAAACCCGAAACAACCATGTTTACCTTGTTTCTTTACAGAAAACGTTCTTTTGAACCACATATTCACTGGGAGCTCAACTTTGCTGCAGTATAAATGTCTTTCGATGTACACTTCTCATTTTAATGAGATACCAAGCCTAATTCACCTCATATTTCCAAGAAACGGATAAACTTTTACTGTTAGATATTTCCTACAAACTTCGTTTATAAAGACCATTCCTCCAGTCTTAATACATGTGATCCGTTACTACGTTTTATACACAGTTTTACAATAATTGTCTTTTGCAATCATGCTTGTAAGTAATGCACTATGTTGTACTATGTTTTTCTTGCAATTTAATCAATGAATGATACAGAACATCAATTACTTGATAGCAAATACAAAGTGATCTTATCGTATACAGTTGGTAAAGAATTGATACACTTTTGTACATGTAAGGATTTTGAAACTGTATGCAAGGCCTAAATCAAAGGTAAGTAGTTGCTTCAAAGCAAAATGCTGCTTTATATATAATATTTTACTATCCAGCCACACCAAAGAGTGAATACAGTTGCTATGCAAAATTATCTTCTTATTTTGGTCATCACGTACTCATCTACATTCATATAAATTAAATTAATATATAGTTTCTCCTCAACATTTTGAATGCATGGCAAATGTAACCGTATAACTAATATGACGCAAAGAGACAAAGGACAATAACAAATGCAAACGCAGTTCAATGAAAAAACAGCAAAAATCCAAAACAAGGGCAAGACATAAACAAGAATAAAAGACGAAAAAGGGTCTGATATTGGGTGTCTAAAAATTCAGATAAAAAACAACGTACACTTTGTCTGAGGCTACCATTTAAGACGCAAAAAGAAAGTTTATTGAGTCATATCTAAGAATCAGCAACATAGGTTTGTTAGATAACTTCAAAGGATGTACATTTAGCATATGTAATTACAAGACCCAAAAGCATTTGCTTTGCACTACATTTTTCTCTTATGTTGAGATCAATATATACTCAGTTGTTTTCTTAGAGAACGCCCGTGTTTGTTTAAGAGCAAAAACCTTAAAATTTTAACAAGAAATGTTTATATAAAAACATTCTTGTTGTATTGGTTGGAAGGTTCCCAAGTTTACTCATTCATTACATTTTCTTGGGGTTGCTTTGAGTAATTTGAAAAGTTTGCTTCTCTTAGTACTTTTGTTGTCTCCGTCAATGAAACTCACCCGACAACTTTGAGGAGGGCCTCTGAATTTAAACAGGGGTAAATTAAGAGAAGAAACGGAGTATTAAATGCGTGGTTGCTAGCACTTTGTTTTGGCTTAGAAAGACTCATTCGATATCCCTCCATCTTGTCATCTGATAATTTTGCGAGAATATTGACCTCATCTTCCCCTTGGCCGCGTAGTAGGCCTCCTCTATCATGTGGTGATATTTTCTTTTAGGGTTCGTTAATTCATTTAGCTCGTACGTTTTTCCTCTCTTAATGTTTACGAAACATGACACAATGATCGTTGTAGGAAATGGTCAAAATACGAGCAATGTACTTTTGGCATTTGTCAATGTCATTCTCTAATTTTAATGTCAGCGGTGTCAATTTCATTGCTTGAGAATTCTCAACACTTGTATGCGAGGACAGCTATTAATTGTAATATGGATCATAAGGTCTTTTAAAGTGTCAGTCATCGTCTATTTCTTGTTTAAAATGACTGAATTAAGCACGAGTTTAACCACCGCTCTATTTTATAACATGTAAGGAGCCAAGTTATGCAATGCAGGGCCTTGGAGCTATTTCAGCATGTTTCAAGACGTCGTCTTGCACGTCCGCAACAATATTGTATCCAAGAACATGTAGTATTTAGTGTCAAATTCAACGTAAACTCACCGTTCATCTCCTTGCAGTTACTAGTTACTCTGTCCGTAATCATCAAAATAGACGTAGCTTGCAAACCACAGAAAGTCCGAATTACCATATAGCTCCCGTCTGGAATCCTATTCAGGCCGCTATGGCCTTACGTTTCAATGGGAAGAGTCTTCTCACTATATGCCAAAGGACTGCTCAAGCGAAGTTATTAAATGACAATACAAAATATTGCATCGAGAAACTAAGAGAGAAAAAGAAAAATTAATATGCTATATCTGAGCCACTTATGAGAAAAGAATGTGCAAAATTGATATCTGAGCCACTTAAGAGAAAAGAATTTGCAAAATTGAAAGTTTAAAGTAAATGGTGAGAAGAGATCACCCCAGTGAGCAGTTAGTATTGCCATCAACAGGCGTTACGAAGGCTGATATCACCTTTGTTTGGAAGTAATCTAAGAACAGCTAGTTTAAAAGAGTCGCTTAACATGTTCTATGACGCGAGTGTTGCTTCGGTTATTTTTTTAATTTCAAAAAAGGTTCCGCTACAAAATTCTGCCGCCACTTTCACGATGCAAAGTTACTTTTTGCCATGGGTGTTATTCATTTTCTATTTTACCGTGAGCTTTTACACTGGCATGCTCATACCACAGTACTTCGATAGCTGAAATTCCTATCATATGGATTTATCCCAGGATACACATGAGTAATATAATTGACCAATAACTTCACTACTGTCTACAAGCAATGATTTTTCTTCATTTTATTTCAGTGGCAAAAATTGACATAACAAACCCATAAACCCAAGACGAAACTGCAAGATTTCTTAAAGAACTATACTCTTTTCGGTATCTGTTTCAAATATCAAGTTGTGCAACCAACTAGTCCACTAATCCTCAATGAACAGGGTGTCATGCCATACAAAACCACCAAAATGTTCAAAACGTAAATATGAGTAGAGCCTTAGAACCAATCCATCACAACTGTGAGATTATGAAATTATATCTTCAAATAATGTGTTAAAGGTAGTTTCAAGACTTTTACTTCTTACTCACAAGGAATACATTATTATAGGACTTTATATCATCTTTTACCTGACTACATCCTCTATGTATCACTTGCTTTAAAACGGTAAAATGTGCTATTTTTATCACACTACTTTTGTGCATAATCGTTAACGAATTTTTGAGTCTCAGAAATCGATCTCTTTGGATTAATGGGGGTCGTCTTCAATGAGTGCATTACAACCACAAAATTGCACCCAAGGGAAAGTTTTAAGACTGTTATAAACGCTGTATTTGCCCACTTCATCCGCAAGATTTCTCCTTTTGACAATGTGTTTGCCTCTTAAAACAATATTTCAATCAACAAAGTCCAACTTTGGCAACTCCAAGATTTCAATCACCCGGTGATTCTCCAAAATTAGCACAATCTACGTCAACATTGACCAGAATAGAAAGATGAGACTGAAAATAGGAAAATGGCTGTAAATGATATTGGAGACGAGCGAGGCAATGGCGCAAAACGTTTGATGAGCATATAAAAAACAACGAGTTTTGGTACTGCTTGTTTGGAACTAATTACTAGTTTAAACACCATCAGAAATTCACCTAAAAGACTCACTTAGAAGTAGGCTACTGCGATCTAATGAATTTGCTGCGTTGTTACCAGGCATTTCTCACAAACTGGAAATCTTTTCCACTTTCAATTTTAAGTGATCATTACTACTATGTATTCCTATGGTTTTCCCCTTCAATTATGAGACTTAAAAGACGAGGTATGTCTTGCCTGAAAACTGTATCAAAGTGACCATGTGGGAACTTAAGACTTGGCCATTCTTTTTGCGAATGTTGAGAGCGAGCGATAACAACTTTGAAGCAATAAATATATAGTAGCAATATATTCAAACAAAGTGTTAGGCTGAATATTTGAAATCGGACATGTTTCTATTCTATTGCACCTTGAAAACGTAATTGGTACCATACTACAATTGTATTGCGTTACATGTCAAGTTGTAATGGCACAGTGGATGCTCGTAGACGTTAATGGTCGGAAGCGTTGCGCGTTCGAGTCCAGGCTTAGATGGCCATCTGATTTATGTGCAGAAAAGTTAAAATTCTGCTCTTATTTCCTATATTCATATATTTTTGCTTTTAAACGTTACAGAACGTACCCGTCTTGTTCTGGTTAAACAGATAAAATCAGTTTAAAGTCTATATTCATATTGATTGTTGCACGGGAGTCGACTTCAACACAGTTGTCCACATCAAAGAGTATCCCTGATACAGTGCATTAGATACGTGAAATTCATCAGCGCGCTGTTGAAACACCTAATTGCCCTGCCTGATTAAGAAGAAGTGGTTTTTAATAGTGGATAGAAGTACTGCCTTGTTATGTGGCAAAACCCGGGTAAAACCATAGATGTCAAAGGAATATAAAAGTTCTTTTATATCTATGGGTAATACGATAGCTTGAGTTTGCAGCATACTTTGGCTAGTTTACTAGACAAGTAAACGGAGAAATATCATTCGGGTTCGAATCACAGCCACCGTAATTGATGATTTATTGCTTTTAAAACTTCGGCAGTTATTGCGAAAAAAAAGACTTGGAGAAGGTCAATTTTCATGCGTTTGTAGTACTTGAACAAAATCCTCGCTAAATTTTCCCACCAGCATCCACGAACCGAGACACTGTACCAAACTATAGATGAAGGATGGATGTACTTCACCAAGGGATTTGTTAATCCAAAATGCTAAGGAAAAATGCGTTTACGTATTACAAAGCAGGCCAATTTGAGCAAAATTTCATTTTTGTCCCGCTATTGACAACGCGCTCAACGCACGAGGAAGTGATCAAAACTAAGAAAACCACCGATGTTTAGAGGATTTAAGCTCAAAAAAGTGAACGTATCCTAACAAAATAGAAGTAAATATCAGCTCACGAACCCTTCTTTATTTGAATGAGACTATCAGATCAGCAAGGTATCCTTGCAAAATGGAGATATAAGCTCAAGGAATAGGTGAAGCACGTGCCACTTATTGGTCTCTTCATCACCCCGCCTAACAGTGTCGCTGTTAAGCGAAAAACTACGTCACCTTAAGAAAACTGGTAAAAATGACAAAAGTCACCTCTTGTTAATAAAATCGCCCCTCTTACTCCAGTTTTTGTCGCAGTATGCAGAACAACCCTTCTTGACGTGGTGAAAATAAGAAAGTTATTCAACATCAAAGTTGTTAAGACTGGCCATTTATAATTTGCACCTGTCCTCCAAATTAAGTCCAATATCAAATCTAAACACAGTTTTGTACTTGTCTTGATAGGTTCTCTGCAAAAAGATCTATTTAAACTAAACTCTAGCAAGTTAACTTTTCATTCAAATTACAACCATATCGACTTTGCTCTACATGTGTCCAATGTCAACTTAGCCTCTAGGTATGACTCTGGCAATCATTTTTCTCAAATAAAGATAATTTATGCATTGTTTACACCTCGTATTCAATCATTTCTAGTTCTGAATATTGAGTATTTTTCCCAAGTCAAATCACCTTTTCTCTTCTCTGTTCACGATATACTTGCCATGTGGATGTAGAGACTTGAAATTCAATTAATTTATTAGTCAAAATAGTTCATTATTCACACTAGCTGTTATGCATCTAATTTGTTCTATGGTTTTTTTCACTCTTTACATCGTCAAGAAACTTATAATTACTATGATATCAAAAATTGTTGTCTCCCTTCCAGTTTTCTCTTTGCAACAAATCAAGGATTCTTTATTTAATGCCATATCATTGCTGAAAGTTTCAAAATTCTGTCTATTTTGGAAACGTGGTAAACGAAACATTTATCTCTTTATAATAATCACAGGAGTTTGGCAAATAGGATTCCAACGATTTTCTTTTGCTCCTAACCGAAGGTATTTTGACGACAAGGAAAAACGTGTGTCATAAATACAATTTATATCCATGATTTTCTTTTAAGAGATTGCCCTCTCGAAGAAACATGAAGCTGAAAAATAAGTTTTCGTGTGCTTGGAGACTGATTAAGTCACTCCAAATATTTTTCAGTTAGAATAAAAATTTCACTGAAAACAGTAAAATGTATGGATATCTGTGACACTATTCAGCCAATTAGGTTGGTAAAAAAATGTATGTCATGATTATACCTACACAAACTTTGTAACGAAACTTAGAAAACTTACGTGAAATTTGCATAAAATATATACCCAATGGAAGAAATTCAATGGCCAAAATTCGGCAAAAATCAGATGGACAATGTCTTTGTCTTACAAATCGTTGCGTCAGTATCTAAATTGATGCAGCTATGCTCTCTTAGGAAGACCAAAGAGGAGATGAAGGGATGAAATCGAGGAGAAGGCTAGCAGCACGTGGATGCAAAGAGCACAAGATCGGAATGCGTGGAGGAGATTGTGGACGCTACCCGCCAGCAGTGGCGTGAACAGCTGACATGATGATGCTCTTTTATTGGACAACTCTGGTGAACTGATCAAATGAATTAAATTAGTGAATTGTAGTACTGCTTTCCACTCCGTCTATTCTTTCATGCATCTCGTAAATTCAAGAATCAAAACCCCTTTCTACTATCACAAATGTTCTCTGTAAGCATAATTAGTAGTTAACAGCAACCTCAATTTCCTATCATGTCAAGTCTATGTGCTACTGGTAACCATGTAAAACCAGTACTACCTATGTCATGATCGAATGGGTCGGTTACTAAACGGGCTCCCCCTCTGGGAAGGCAGCTATCATACTCTACTTTCTTGAAGGAGGGTGGCTAGGCACCCCTCAGGACTACAAACAAAAGCTGAAAAAGGGCCAAAGTACTTTTCCAAGGGAGAACTAAAAATAGATAGGAAAGATAAGAATAGTCTACGGCACGTGATTGTTCAGATGGAGAGGACTCCAAGAAGGCGAACAAATCTTGTTTTTGATCAGAATTATTCGCAAAACATCTGCAGCAGAGTGGCGCCAAATAGAATATAGCTTTAAACTCGCTTTCCCTTCATGATGGCAACTAGAGGAAGGACGAGAAAAGTGTAAAAGAAGGTACATGGAATAGGTCGAAAACACCAAAAAATGGACGGGCTGAATGGCGGAGACAGACGTCCCTCTTAAGGCTATGGCTACATCGATCGATCGAATCTCTTGTCTCGCTTCTCTCTGGAGTTAACACAAGAACAGGCACAAAAATTTCAATGTTGGTGACGAAAAGTGGCATCAGATAGGAATTAATAATTCATCCCAATGCCGCTACTGTAACCTTCCAACAAGCTGGGTTAGCGACTGAGAGCAAGTTAAACTTTTAGATTACCCGCAGCAAGTATTTCGAAACAAGTTAAAAAATGACAAGTTTGATGGACAAATGTTTCAAGAAAAGATAAAGATTGACAGAAAAAGATAGCAAAGGAATTAACACAAAAGTTGCTCTGCTGTTGTAATATTATGAAATGTGGGTCCCATCGCAAAGTGGTAGCAACCAACAGGAACTAAGTACTTAACTCAGGCCTGCCCAAAGTCCATACCGTGACCAAATTTCCACCGGCCCGAAGCGTCGTGTCATAAAAATAATATGTGGCCCGCGTACACATACCACAAACAGTGACATTTCACGAGAAGATAGCTCTAGACCTGTGGTCGTCATCTCGTCGCGTGACTCCAGTAGAAACTTTTACCGACTTGGTATGATTCTAGTCCATTTCTAAAATGGCAACTCTTCATATAATAGCAGGTACATTTTTTCTATTCTTTCGGGGACAAAAAATATAAAGCATACGTGAACTGATATTTGTGGCGATTAAACAGTTTTGCCAAATTTCTGTCACTTAACTTGACTATACTACTTTTTGTCAAAATGCACTGGGATGCGATTTGTTAAAACAAAATCAAATCTTAATTAATTTGCGCATCAATTGCTATTCAAATCCATCCAAGCACAAAAATGTCTAGTTTGCGGTAGCAGCTACCTTCATGTTTGACCAAGGAGAATTCCGGGTTCCATGCGATATTCACGATAAACGCTTGAACAAAGAAAAATTCACATAAAGAAAAATATCACATAAAGAAAAACATTACATTGAGAAAAATACCACAAAAAGAAAAATATCACAGAGAGAAAAAACCACGTAAAGAAGAATGATCTCACAAAGAAAAATTATCAGATAAAGAAAAATATCACATAAAGAAAAATATTACATAAAGAAAAATATCACATAAAGAAGAATATCATATAAAGAAAAATATCACACGGAGAAAAATATCACATAAAAAAATATCACCTAAAGAAGAATATCACCTAAAGAAAAATATCACCTAAAGAAAAATATTACCTAAAGAAAAATATCATCTAAAGAAAAATATCACACAAAGAAAAATATTATACAAAGAAAAATATCACCTAGAGAAAAATATCACCTAAAGAAAAATATCACCTAAAGAAAAATATCACCTAAAGAAAAATATCACCTAAAGAAAAAAATATCACCTAAATAAAA
>JANTCA010035154.1:0-20643 GCA_024741275.1 Chironex yamaguchii
GTTTTGTCTTATGATTCCAGCTTGTTATAATACATGTTGTTGTCGTTGGATTACCATAGCCTGAAATACTTTAATAGTATGTTCAAAACTATCCTGATTACGATCTGTGTTTAGGCAGCACTACCGTTTGAAAGAAATAGATCTGGTTGCTCTCGACCTGCTGGCAAATTCCGCTCTTCATTCGAAGAGTTTTAAATTGACACTCCTCAAGAAAAAAAACTTAAAAAAACATTAAAGGACATTTTTGACCAACATTTTCATTTACGTTCAATTGATTCTAAGACAAGCTGATATGAATACCTGCACATAGCATATCATAATATTTAGAATACTTTCTCTTCCGTTTATGACGGAGAAAATAAATCGCATCATACTGGAGCGTGTGAGATATTTGAAGAGAGATGGAAATATGCTCTTAAGTTCTCGCTGTGATTTTAGATTGTGTATCAGGTGGAACTGCCTACCAGCCCGGAATGTAATCAGCAGGGAAGCATCAAACGTAACAATGGTAATATTGAAGAACAGTATCGAATTAACATTTGCCCCAGAGACGAAGGTTTTTGCAGAGGAGACATTAGTGGAATACTTTAGCAATGTGATGTACTTATTTTCAGAATTCGTTTAAATGAATTTAGCCATGACACGTGAAATGATTTTACGTAACTGTAAATGGTGCAGATTCTTTATCAACAGTTCTTCTGCTGGCAATGAAAATGGTTAAAATAAAACAAATAAAGTAATTGTTTTGTCGGGTAAAGCTCTTTTCCTTCATCTTTTTAACAAGAATCCCTGTTAAGTTACATTTCTATGTTCCCGACTTATTGCTTAGAGTTTGGTAATTATAATTTTACAATTACAAAGAAGCGTCCCTTTTCATATACAGCTTACGTCAAGGTCACCTTAAAAATTAAAAGCAATATTAATGAATGGTACAATAGGATGAGATCAAAAGCAGCTGTCTCAACTCATAGAGTTCAAAACTGACCTACTTCTTTTAGTTCTTGCCATTCATTTCAAGAATTAAAACTTGGGCGTAGTTGTGCAACTTGCGTGGAGTGTTTTATGTTGGTTTGTGGACTGGTGCCTTGCCTGCTGTATTGGCAAGCTATAGACGATACCTGAGCCAGCATCAAGGAGTCACGTTGCTTAGATATAGGGGAAGTATTGCATGATCGCAGAAAATGCTTGTGAATGCTTGGCAGACATACTATGCAATACGTCTTGATAGGCACCGCTTAGTCCTAAGTATCAAGCTTTGGAAAGTTCGGTCTACGTACCCAGCACCAAAATTCTTCAATTGCGTTTACCTTTGTGTAAGGTAGGTTTCACATTTCTGCTGACGAGTTCACAACAAATCTTTGAAGTAACCTATCCTACATACCGACCTAGAGCAACAGAGCACCCGCCCATGAGCCGCCGGTTTCTCCGTTCAAATGCAAGGATACATTATTAGAGCAAGGATGTTTTAAGTTTGATTTGGAAACTGCTAAGTTTCACGAAGAACAGTGAGGAAACAGTGTCTTAGGGCCAGTCATTTTCAAGGAGGACACTTCTGACGCATTCTAGTTCGAGACCATATTTTGAGGGAGGGAAAGAAATAGATACTTTCGTGTAATCTGGCTGTTTGGTTAAATTAACTTTATGTAGTTTTAGGATGACCAAGGCCAATCGGACATATGTGAATGAGGGTTGCCTGTAGGTGATTGCTAGGCACACAAGAGGATATCCCAGAAGTGTTTTTTTCAAATGCTGATGTAATCTGTATCAGATTGCACAGCTGTTGTTTTCATAATCGATTTGTGCATTGACGTATCATCATTTTTCATATTTCAAAAAAGTGTACTTGGGACCTTCTACGCCCTCCCCCTTCCCCCCAAGTATGGTTTGTACGTTTGTGATAATGATGAAAATTACGGACGACCCCTACGAGTATTTGTAAGCAAACAAGGACAGGTTAAGTAATGAGGTCGAACAACAACTTCTGTCGAGAATAGCTACGTTTATAGGTAAACTGTATACTTCAAATTCGACATTGTTGTCGGTTACCGTATTTTTCTGAATCTTTTTTGTCGCCGTAAGACAAAGCTTTATAGATGACTTTATTAATAGAGACAGTCTTAAATTTGTATCACCAAAAACATTTTCAATTAACGTTGTCAGTAAATTGTTCCTTTACATATCAGTGATACTTTTCTTTGTTATATAAGTGGTCAAACGTCTATTAATTTCTTAGTTTGACCACCTGTTAAATCCTGGTGCCAGTCAAGTGCCGGTCAGCCTCATTCCCTGTGACCTCCTCTACAATTGGGCTATTATTATGTAGCACTTTTAAGAAATGCATATCAGAGCTTGAATTCTCAGAGATAATGCTTAAGTTTCCCCATTGCTACCCTCGAATCAAGGTCCTGTGTATCCTTCGCCACAGCCATTTGCCAGTTGACTACTTCCCTGTCGGAAGGTACGTACCTATGCAAACTTAAAAGCGTCCTCTAATATATTGGCGCATAACATCATCACCGGATAATCTCTTGTTGTTCTGTGGCTTTTTGGTGTTTTTTTTCGTGGGAAAGGGGTGGGGGGGGGGATCTGAAGAAGACTCATGGTCCAAGATTGCGTTCCTGGGTACTATACGCAATTATTCACAAGGTATTACTTACACCCAATGTAGTAACCTCGCTCTGAAGCTTTGGAAGTAGGGGACATTCCGGTGTGTATATCATTGCTAGGGGATGAGGCGCTAGTTTTAATAATAGAAAGAAAAGACAAAAGTCAAAGCCCTTCACATTCTGTTATTTTTACAGACATTATATCCCTGTATGCTTTACAATGTTCTATTCGGTAAGAGTTAATATGGCGTTTAATTACCACCCTAATAAGCGTTCTAGTTTTAATCTATTAAAAGAGAACGTATGTCAGATAACATGCTTAGGAATATCTGGAGATTGTCCATGGCTTTATGTTGATACCCTATTGCTCAGGCCAAGCATAAAGAACTTGATAATTGCAACACTGGAGTTCTTCATCTTTTACGATCCCTTACGAAAGAGCCATAACGTTTGTTGGCATCTCTAGACAGTAATTTTCCTTTATCATGTGGTGTCCAAACCAGTAAACACATTGCCAAGACTATTTCCTAATTTTTCGTTGTCGCTTTGTATTTGCATTCTCTACTTATACTCATGCCATTTTACGTTGAAACCCGATATATGACGACCTGTTCACATTCCTTTGTGGACCTCTTTCCAAGGCCGAGTTGTTTTCGTTGTCCCTGAAAGACCTGCAACGGTGAGCTATTCCAATTTGTACAGAAACAACACCAATCTTGATCAACTCACTGGCACAATGGAAGCTAAAGCTTAGATGCCATACATATCATATAAATGGGTATTTCGAACGTACTCCTTTAATATTGCCCTTAGTGTAAAAGCGTCATTTGGATTCTGCTCGCAAATAGCATTCCTTCGACAATGAAGGCTTTTTGATCGCTTCCATTTTTCCTCTTGTTCTGCTACAGAACCAGCGTCTTCTAGTTCTTTCGTCCGATTTTTTCTTGCCTGAAGAATGTCCAAAATATGCACGTTAATCACATCCTTGGTGACATCTAATTGCTTTAGTGTGCTCCGATCGCTCCATAATCGAGATTGACGATTTTGATTTCGACCGTAGTATTCTGAGATATTTTCTTTGTCAATTTCCGAACACAAATTCTCACGAAGAATCAGATATTTCACAGAACAATTTTCGTTTGACATATTGTTTATGGAAAGATTTTCACTCAGTCGTGCAGTAAGACAGAAATCCTGCTAAACAACTGGGTTTGCATATGTTCTCGCCTTTTTTATTTCGGTCGCAATACCCATCCAAACATTGCGGACAGACGTTTACCATTCTCTTAAGGGGCTACTCTGAATATTTAATGACATTGTTGCAGGCAATGTTGCGTAATATTGCGCGGTGAAAACGTGACCTAGCTTTGTGCCACTTCTCGAGATCTATTTCCAGAATTCACATATGATATCAAGACTACGGCCGGGTATTGATTATTGTCGCTAATGAAGTTAAGACGAGGCAAAATAATATTTTGCAATATCTAACCTTACCTAACTGTTTCTGTTTCTTTTTTGTTTTTGTTGTATTCGAACAAAATAGTTCGATGTTTGATAAAGGAAATGATAACGAATACTATTGATCGGCTAGAAAAGTCCATCCGTGTGAACGACGTTAAGTTGATTTGTGTCTAATCTATTCAACAATTACCGCAGTTCAGTTCTTTGAAATTGTTTTGAAAAAAGGGAATGTCGATTTATGAACGTAACATCCGTTTCAACATACATTTTAAATAACCAGCAATGTGTTAGTCTAATCTCTGCAAATCTCGATCAAACATACAGTCAACACTCGTTGTTACGGACATCATCGGGACCAAAATATTGCCTCCGCAATAACGAGCGTCCGTAATAGCGGGATGAGAGAAAAAGTCATTGGTTGAAAAATTATTAATTTTTTTAATCAACAGCAGTCATGCAATTTTTTCAACACATTTGTAGTTCTGTAGTTTATAAGTTTTGTTTTATTTTGTATTACCTCAAATTGTTCCTTCTTTTTTAAAACGAGAAGACAACAGTGTTGCAGTTATTTGTGGCAAGCGAGTAAACAGAGGGGTTGGATTGGGACTCGAGATTCCAGTTTTGTTTAAATTCTATGGGAAAGCGGTTTTACAAGAGAGACTGGATGTCCTGATCAAGAGTAGTGAGACTGCAAAAGAGGCGTTGCGTTTAGGATCAGATGGGATATCAAGCGAGGAGTCATTCACACGATGACCTGGAAAACGCAAATCCCTCACTAAAAATCATCACACAGCTAACATTCCGCGGAAGTAGATTGTGCAATGGATGCTTAAGATCAACACGTAATTGACAATGCAATGCATTTAAGTAGTATCTGACTGTTATATGCAGCATGTGTCCATTCTATTGAGAGTTAAATAATTAAAATGTTCAAATGACGCATTTTCATAATAGCGAGGGTTCGTTATAACGGGGGCTATGTTTAGTCATTTCTTTGTATTTTCAGACGGTGATTTTTTGGTGTCCGTAATAGAGGGGTGTCCGTTATACCGGGGTGTCCGTAAGGCAAGAGTTGACTGTATTGACCCACATTAATTTCTTCTAATAGATGTGCGATACTACTCTGTCACTATCAAGAGAATATTTTGTAAGGTTTGCTAGATCCTATTAGGGCTTTTTTGTTCTTCTGCGTGGATAAATCGTTCTGTTTTACCATAATCTCCCAAGCCCATCTCAGAATTGATTGGTTTAACTTAGATGATAGAAATTATCATTTAATGGTTGAATCTTATCCAAATCAATTTCAGTGTGATTATGTGAACAAAACGTTTCCTTTTAAATGTCACGCTCGTGTTACTAATATTAGAGAAATTTGGCCAATATGAATTAATTACATTTTCGTATTTTTATTGTATGTACCGATTGGTATTTGCTGAAAATTATATACTATATTGTGATGTTTTGGTGGTAGTATTGTTGATATAGAAAATATTGGTATGTTCTGGGGATCAGAGTAGGAGTCTGGAATCATATTTGACCTGAATGGTTGTGACTAGGCCAGTAAGGTGACGGTAAGCTATGACAAACGCGATCTGAAATGTATTGGCATTTAGGTACAGGGATAAGTATATAAGTCTAGCGGAAATTTGACTTAATTTAGAGTCTTACTAGGTGCGTTCTTTGTAATTTTTGGAAGCATAAGTCATCTAATTTTATGACGGGAAGTATAGTATCATAGTTATTTAGAGTGCTTATTTCTTTTTAATTTTCAGGTAAAGGTGAGCTTATCACTTATGGACTCAAGTCCCGCTTGTGGTTTGAGCCTGGTATAAATGAGGATTGGGCATATCGTGTATGTACAAATTGTGAGGTTTTTTTTGTTTCGCCTGTTCTTAGAAACGAAGTGCTGTGTTGAGTGATCTTAATAAATAGCCATGAAATGACATATGGCTATAAATAATTTAAAGAGAGGCTGCTATTGCTTGGTACAGAACGAGTGACCAGTAATCTGCAATTCCTACCTATTTAAGAGTACGAATCAGTATTGTGCAGGGACAGCAAGTACCGTCAGTAAAGCTAGCTTTATCAGAAATGCCTCGTATAATTTCCATATAAGAGTAATCACGAAGGGGCATCCTTAGCTAGTGGATCTTAGGCAGTGAACATGAGAACAGCTTTTAGAAGTACTAGTTAGCAGCCTGAAATTAGGACCAAACACGAGCTATCGCTTTGTAAGACCTATAACGTCAATTATAACGGATGAGGCAGTGAAAATGCATGCTCGCGAAAGTATCGACAGTAAGTTCAATAGTTGATACTTGCGAGACAGCTGTGACATTAGTTATTATGAAACTTCCACAGGGCAGCAGTCAAAGCATAAAGATCACAATAAAATTACGGTTAATGTCTTCTGACAACGACCGAGTCTTGCAGTCTTAAGACTGCTAGTTGAAACACCTTTGTCCAGATTTTGTTACATGCCAAGTTTAATACGAGTTGAATTAGCTGTAATGATCGTTTGTCGCCGTCATGGTCACTTTGCCTGTGATTCCATAATTTTATAGACTTTCGTGAGGTCAAAAGGTTGGTTTTTCCTTTCAAAGTGTAAAACGTCAAAAAAACCCTCCTGCGATAATCGAGGCGAAAATTACATGAAATTAAATTTTAGTTTACGCTCAAAACCTTGTTACTATGAATTGAGGTCAAGAAACAGAAGAATGATTGAAACTGAAACATCATTACATTAGCCGATTCTTTTCGTTGAGCCTTTTGAGTTATTGCAGGATGAGTGTTTTTATGAGAACGGCAGATCTTAAGCTCTTTATTGCACTTTTTTAAGACTAATAATTTGCAATATAAGGTGCATCAACGCGCACCTGCATAATGTGATATTTCACTGGATAAATGTAACGACGAGAGCACAAATATAGCATCGACGAAGTACTAATTAAATTATAACTTTACAACCCTTTTACAGAATATATAATTAGCACATTAGCCTATTTTGTACCGTTTATAGAACCCTTCAACTTGGCTTCGAGTTTTCGCCTTTTTAGTGTAAAGCTGGTTTACTCTAGCGTTATAAAAAGTCAAACCAGTTGACCAAGAACATTGAAATTTCCTTCTCTTATACACACCGGCCGCGCACAGGCGTTTACAAGGGGCAAAATAAATTAATGGCAAAGGGATTTAAAGCAAATAGAAGATTGCTAGGTGGATACCGTAACTTTATGGCAGACAGAAATAATATAGAAACAACTCGTGTCTTTAATTAGTTGCCCATTTTATTCCTTCCATATGTCGATTATCATTGCCCAGATACTTTGGAGGTAAACTTATACCAAAACTTGAGAAATAATATTATGACGGCTGAGTAAATAGTGCAAGGTAGAGTAGTATTGTAGCCAAGCCAAGGTTTAGGTATGAGTTAATGAGATGGCTGGAGCTGGATCGGAGTAGGGCATTTCGGACCCTTACATTGAGCTGTTGTTGAAATGGGTGATTGTCCTGGGAATATTGTCTATTGCGTGTTTTAGTTTATGAATCAGGAAGCTAAGTTAATACTTTTGTTGACTGCATATGATTTGCAATCAGCTGAAATTTTTATGTCTGCAGAATTCATTTATTTAGATGGTCCTCTTGAAGTTGTTACCACTGGCTTATCCTGCCCTTGAGTGGCTATACAGCCATAGGGTAAGCGCCAATAGAGTGCTAACCAAACAATCGATTTTAAGGCAGTTTATAACTTTTAGTATCTATCGTCTAATAGCTAACTATGTCCTCTACTTTCTTGATACTTGGTCATATATTCTTTCCATTTAAAATTTAACAAGATATAGGGAATATTCGTTTGCGTGATTTTGCACTGGAAGTCATTGTGTCTGGTTCACAGCGTCAGGGAGATTATGACAAAATTGGAATCAATCTTTACTTCGGGTCACTTTGTCTCCGTGATCACATTTTCTGTACACTAAGATGTCATTTTGCCACATGTAATTGCATGCATGAGTTAATTAGTATTAACCTGAGCTCACGTTTTGCATGTGACTGTCACCCTTTGACTTTTACCTGTAGTCGGTCTCGTTAACTGGTATAAATTTTAGCCGATTTATCACTTTTCATTCAGTGCATAATTGATGTATTACAACTTGTGTGACTATGTACTAGATAACATCACCATTGTTATAAAAATTCAACAGACGATCTTTTATTGCTTAGTTAAACTACTGTGGCCATTCTTGCTAATCTATACTTCGTCCAGTACTTGCTGTCTTCATTACTTATTCCAACTTTTGTGGCCGTCGTTGGCATAATTGCTGATTTTAACGTTTTTGGCAGCTGTAGCCTTCGATTCCGTTCGTTGATCGTCACGTTTTTGTTGGTCATGGTCACGTATATAAATCACGTGTGAAGGTGTCCCTGTGTTTCCATTGGCCTCTGTAGACTTGGAAGGCAGCTGAAGGGTGGAATGTTACCCTACCACGAGATGCCACGCCCACTCAACGCTTTGACAGTAAAGAATTTTCTCCTCTTCCAGTCTTTTTCTGCCTTCTTTCCTACAACAAACGTTAGTTGATTACTTTTATCGAAATTATTACAGTAATTAAATGGCTAAAACGGTCAAGTATATCTGTTTTCCTAACTTCAGTAAACTGTGTTAAGTAGGATTCATACTTCATTACTGAGTTTACCATTTCCATGGCAACAACACAAGTAGTATTTTATTTCTATTGGAATCCGGGCTTGTGGTCTATCTTACTCTATTTGCTGGTTTATGTTAGTTCCGTGACTATGCTTTTGCTTAAAGTTTTCTTTGTTTCTAATTCCTTTTGATGTTTGACTATTATGCAATAAAACGTTTATTGTTCGTGGCCTCTTCACATTGTGTTTTTTCTCTTTTTTGTCTCCTTGCACTCAAGCATATCGTTTGCATGGTATCATATGCCATGTTTCCTCTAGAAACATCGTATTTTAGAGTGGTAGGTCTGTCTTTGCAATGGCAGTGGTGTAGTTTATACGAAATTTTATCATGGGATTGTACAAATGCTAACAAATTACTCTCAACCAAGACAACAAGAATGTAAACATAAGAATAGAGTTTGAAAATGATAATAATGATAATAACACTACTAGTACTCGCGAAATTTGTTTGTACTACATCGTGTACAGAAGAAGCCTTCCCAAGCCAAAGCGCGGTTCCAAATTGTCTTACGATTGGATATACATCGTATAATATCTTTTTGCAAGAAGTATGCAGTATAGTTAGTTCAGTTTGTTGATGGAGGTCCTTTTCGATCGAGTATAGTATATCTTTCTTCAACTGGAATCTCAACTTGTCGAAAACATATATTGTATGTCTTAAATTGAAGGTAGAATGGTTTCTGGGTTGGGTCGCATTGGATTTAAGACTCAGTGCAAATACCTTTTCTTCCTTGGTAATGAAGCTTATACATGTGGCAGTTACCATCACGTCTAGGCTATTACTGACCATACACTCTCTTATAATGATTCGTAAATCGGAGTGGAAGCATAATCGATATGTTTCAGTTTCTTTACTAGATTGGGTTTGTCCTATGTAGGAGCATGGAAAATTTCGATGTATCTGGGACTAAACAGCAGAAGGTATTACGTGGCTTGTCTTGGATTTCCAGATACATTCCCATAATCCATTTCCAATTCAAATGTTTTTGTCCGGATGTGTTCCCCATTTCTTTTGGTTTGTTGGTTCAGGTGTGTCAATATTTTTGTTTTCTCAATAAATTTCATGAAATTTTAACTTTGCTGCCTCTTGTCCTCTAAAATAAAGTAACTGTCATGTAATACGTAAGTCAGATCGTGTTTTACACAACCCACTTCAAAGCCTTCAAATTGTTAGCTTACGTTTATGTTAACTTAAGGGCCTTGATGGCCATAGCAATGGACGAGTTTCTCAAAGGCCCATATATTGTTATCAGTTAATTTTCTCTATGGCTTAAGTATTGCCTTTCGCATCCACTATGTCTGGATTCTTAAATAATTCTGAGTTAGGAGGTATTAATGGGGGGTTTTGGCGTAAAAGGAATTGTACTCAATAATTGCCAACCAAATAAGGTAGAGAATTGATATCCATGGTATATATTTGTATATACTATGGGTAGCCCAAAAGAAATCAAAATTCTACAATATGTCGGTGATGCAGAATTGGTTTTCAGAAGTAACGTGCACTTTTTAAAAGAAATTGATAAATATGAAATCAAAAGTGGTTGCAAAGTTAACCGAAATAAAACGAAACGTCTATTGGTAGAAAAAATAGAGCAGGTAAACTATATAGACTTAACTGGATAGGAGACAAGGTACAGAGCCTGTTCCTGTGGCGAGGAAATAATGTATGACCCTAAGTGAATTAATAAAATAGAGATGTAAGTTCTCAATAATGAGTAGAGTCTGATATATAAATACCCTAACACTCTCAAGACTGTAGTATAGGACAGACGTTGTTGACATAACCATCGCCAATTTGGAATCTTAACTTACTAACTTTACATGCCTGCACCAAACTAAAAAATGAAGTCATTGTGTCAGCCAGGGAGAATGGAAGCATACAACGTGTTAACGTACAAGACACAGCTACTACACTTAAAATGATTGTGATTTGCCCTGAAATGTCCAGAAACATCAGCAAAAGAGCGCTTATCAAATGGAATCATTGTCAACCGTTGCTGGTGCAAAGGCCTAAATATCCTCAAATCTTATACAAAGAGTTTGAAATCCAAAATAGACGATAAATTCTAAGCACGTTCTTCAAAATTATGGAGTTCAAGGTGTGTTCCCAACTGGGAACCATGTTGCTTTAAATAATAGATGGACACGCGTAGATGGCATGCGTATAGGAAGTCATTTTAAAGTTCTAATGCAGATAGTTCTGGGGAGTGGACAAAGGAATACTGATTATGCCTTTGGCAAGTAAACAAAAAAGTAAATATTGTGTTTGATTTACATTTGAGAGTGATTGTGGAAATTCCATTGTCTTACCACAACATTAGCAGACAATGCTATTTTCTTCTGGGACTACTGCTCATCACAAGTACAAACAAAACAGTTTACATGTTTTACTGGTTAATTTATCTTTCCAGTGGTGACTGACAACGCCAAACAGCGGTCAGCATTAACAAATTTAATTGATCCATCAGCTCTCTTTGTATTGATGTACATGTTAGTCCGACTTAAATATTGACACCTGTGCATGTGGATTATTTAGTAAGATGTAGATGGTTCCATTTTCTGCCAAACCAGTACTCGGTATTGCTTTACCAGACAAGACGGGTGTTTTGTACTATCACGTCCTGGATTTTCTCATTACAAAGAATGTGTTTATTTCCAGGTCAATGATGCTAATGTTTCTTAATTATGTTTAATTTACCATCCATTTATCAGGCGTTGAAAGTTGTGATACCATTTGATAGATTGTACTTGCAACATTCTGTTACTGATTTCTGAGATCGTGATTAGTGAGATCTGGAACTAGTATTTGGCAATTAAGCAACACAAGTACGATAGTGAAATTTTTTAATAGGACCAATTTTCTCTGTAAAGTTGTTGTTTATTTTGGATTTTGAATTACGGTTCTATCTAAATTAGATTGAGGCTTCTTTTTTTTCTTGTCTCGTGCTACACCAAATGCAACGATCCTTGACATTGGATGACTGAGACTTCGGTTTTGATGGAGAACATATTATGGATGTAACTATTAAAGGGGGAACAAGTTTGCTTAATTTTAAGTTTGTTACTTGATATAAATGTTAGTGCTAGGACACACCGTAATTTTGACACGAAAAGATTGTTGCAAAACAATAAAATGTCTGCTACTTAATGGAACACATAATGAGATATTTTGTTCGTTTCCTATTATGTTTTCAAATGGTTATGACATTAGCTGTTGTTAATATGATGTGCAAAATAAATATCTCATTATTGGAACAATTGGGAACATAATTACTTTCTTTACTGGATGGTTAGTTATTAACTCGTACAAGTATGTGACTGTATGTCATACATAGTGTCTCTAAACATCAGCTTGAAATTACCGTTGTAGAGCCTTAAATGCGTCTTACACCCCCACTTCCAGTTTTGCGTCCGAAACCAGGTGAAGCTTCTCGCTGATGGCTTTTAGTGGTTCCTTGATACCTATGTTTTCGCCTATTTTTAAACGACGCAAGAAATTTCCTGAATAGACCCTTCCTGAATTGCATAACGCGATTTTTGCGCGTAATGAAAACGAGGCGAAACGTGACCAACTTCTTAATTGCTAGCTCGCCAGGTAACCAAAAGCACCAAAAGGGTACTTTTATTTCAGATAAATAACCAAAATCTAATCTTTCGGGCGAGGATGGTCTTTTTATGACATAAATATATTTAAAACATGCTTTCACTTTATCACACGTGAGCTGGCTTTGTGAAAATGCAGATTTCAGCCGTGTCACATAGCTCTCTCTGTTAAAGTCACACAACATAAAAGCTTAAGTAGGCATTGCACTTTCATTTGCAGTCAGATATTGTACAGCCTACTTTACGACTGTACAATATCTCTTGCAAAGAGATTGTAAAGAGATGTGGAATTTTTTGAAAAGACGGATATTCAGTTATGTCAGACGGAGACTTTAAAATAGAAGAAGAATTTTAGAACATGGTGTAAGTTTGAATATGCCTGCATTTTTAGGAGGAAGAGATTCTTTGAGAAAGGCGGAAGTTATGGAAAGTCAAACACTTGCATCAATGAGGGTTCATGTGTCAAAGGATCAAAAAAATTTAAACTGATTAAAAAATGAGTTTCCTTTAACATTGCATGTTTCCGTCAGTCAAATTTTGACAGTTTGCTACTTGTTGATGAATCTATTGCTACCACTTGTCAATGAAAAGAATGACTTTCGTGACTAAGATTGTATGAACAAAACATAATTTTAATTTATCCTGCATTAGTGTTTCATTTGTTGTCATCTTGGGGCTAATAAAAAATACATGAGAAAACCAACCTTACCACATAATTGCCCACATAATGTTTAGCAGTAAGCCATCCGTATGATAATTACTCCACGAAAACCTAAACAAAGATGGTTTTCAATATCAGCAAGAACAGAATAAACATAAAGGATTAGAAAGTGACTTTGGTCATGGGCCTTATTTGAAAGAGGAACTAATTCAGCTAAGGAGATTGATCAAAATTTAGTTTTCACGGTAAGTTAGTATAAATAATCGATAATGAAAATTAAGAGTATTTGCCAAGTTGCCTTTCTGCTTTTTGAAACGGGTTGTGCATAACATTTTCTCTGGCCTTAAAGTAGTACTTTGTAGGAGGCACCAGTTTGATCATTTACATTCCTTCATTAAAGTTCTACACCCAATCAGTTCTTTTGAAAATCTACTGTTGACAAAAGCTTCTTTGCTAGATCAAAAAATAATTTTCATTAAAAGGTGTCCGAATTATGATCATCCCTTTAAATGAAAAAGACAAAGAAGTCACAATATTTCACTTGACTGAAACCCATTGCGATATGAATCTGAGGCTGTTTTAAGTGCGGTTCTAAATATTTTAAGCCCAAGGAAAATGCAAAGTCGTCTACCATTTCTTGAGGCATCAGATTTGTCTTAGATTTTGGACATGTGATTTTGATTAACTAAAAGCATTAGTCAATATTAGGTCACATTTTATATCATCAGGTGATGCTGCAAGCCAATACAGATTTGCGTTGGTACCAACGAGGCCAGTAGTTCTATCAAGAGTGACATTGACATATCGCATGTCTTTGTTCATACTAGTTTTTCCATGTACAGTTCACTTTCAACCTATTGTGTACTGTTTTGGTAAAAACGTTCTTTGAACTTCCTGCCATATATCATTATCTTTGCAATTGGTAGTCGTTTTACTTCACCACTCAAATAACGATGCTTTTCAGTCTCCTTTATGGTAAAACACTGGTACTTCATTTAACCACTGTTCTTTGCCACTTTATAACACTGACTGATCCAGTAGTTTTGTTTCTGGAGAAGCCAAGCTATCACTTACAATGGCATCAAAATCCATTGTAATATCGTTTCTGAAATCTGCTACGTCCCGGACCATGCTTGTTTTGAAGTTTATCACGTCTCGCCTCGTTTTCACAGTGCATATAAATGACGTAATACTAATTCGGAAAAAGGTCTATCAAGAGTGGATTTTCGCTTATTCAGTGACTTCTCTTGTGTCTTATTTGAGCAACCTTCTGTTTATTCCCTAGGTTCCATTTACTGGAAAAGTTGTTAGTTTTGGATGCGGAATAGATCACTTACTCTGTCTGGTCTTGGATGTACAGTGACGTACTTTACGTTCTGTGTTCATGTTAATATGAATGTTAATATGCTTTGCAGCAGTAATGTTAATTGTACTGTCAATTTGTGCTATTTGCCACATTTTTATGTTCCGATAAAAGAACAAGAAGAAAAGTCAGCATTTATAAATGATAACCTTTTTTATTACTGGACAAACTGTGTTATGAAACGATAATATAGAAACCACTTCTATTATTATCGAAAAGTAGACGTACTTATGCCGAAAACCAAATAAGAAATTTTTAATAGAAAACTAGAAGTTCAAAAACTGAAGTTTGTTGCCTGTAATTGCTGGTATTAACCAATTCCCCGATGACTTTATAGCCATTTTAACTTCTTGCCTCAGTTTGTTTGGTTTGGTGAGCATACATGCGTATGTTAAGAGAAGTTGCTGAATTATATTTCCGTTTATGTTTGCTTTCAAAATCTAAGCAAAAATGCTCAGAATCAAAGTTGCCAAGTGTTTGATATGCTCTGTTGCTAAAAATAGATCGTAATCACAAAATTATCATGTAATTTCAATAGTTATGTCGAAACCCTTGTTCGCATGTATTAGGCCCATGAAATCTCATACTTCGGCCTGCCCTTGTAGCTCAAATGTGACAAAATGTCTGACAAACAATTGTTTGACGAAATTAGTATGTTAACAACAGCTGCGGATCTAAGGGGTACTACAAGTACCCAAGCACCCCTCAAACTGAAAATATATATGCTTGTCTGAAACAAAACTTTGTTGTTAGTCTCATCGACGTACAAATCTGAAGTGAAAGAGAAAGAAACGGTTGTTTCGTCTTTTAAATCCCTGTTAACCTCCACTGGAGATTTCACCATTTCTTTACTGGCTGCACAAGGCTGATTCCCATAGAAAGAATCAATTAGGTTATCTTCCATACTACTGACTTTTATCTTAAGTCCATATGGCTTAAATGAAAGTTCGATAATTTCAGCTGGTAAAGAAGTCCAAGAATCGATAATCCAATCAACCATTCTTTTCTCATGGTACACTACTTCTTTTGAACATTTGTTACAGTTACGTTTCCAAACCAAGGTGTCTGGTTATTGCGTAATCAGTCAAAATGGACCCTTTCATTAAACCATAAACTTAAATGTGTTCATTATACTGGAGACGAAGGATTGATTGGGCACATTACGATAGAAATATCAAACTTGCCAAATCGATTTGTAAATGTTGATAAAGGCAACTAAATAACAGCAATGGTCATCTAGATGTGAAAGCTAGATATTGGTCTTGCGATTCTTGCAAAGTATACGGTGATGACAAAGATGAAAGAAATAGTACAAGTTCTCGAAGATGAACGCTATATAAGGACAGAATAATGTTAACACCAAGAAATTAAGGTTGAATATGCAGACAATTATAAGCAGAAAGACTTTTATTTGTCATTTTTACTGATACAGCAAACTATTCAAATAACTCCCACCTTAAGCCTTTGTTTTATGTTGGAATTACTACCCATGGGCACTTATTCGCGGGGAGTGCTTATTAACGATTTCAGATTTTTAGGTGGACACTACTTCAAGAGTGGTCACTATTCAGTTGATAGTGCTGAATTGAGCATTCACAGTAAACTGATCCATAATTAACAGTATATTTATTTCTATGCGTGTACTTTGGGCATTACGCTCCTGTCTGTTCTTGGTCACTGCCATAACTATCGTGTATGCGGTAGACAGCACATCCTGTTGAGTTGATGAAAAAATCCTGCATGTGCCATAGACGACATGCAGGTTTACGGGCAGAAAAACAGTCCCACAATACACTGCCTAATTTGCTTTTCAAAACGTAAGGAAACGTTGCCAATCCAAGATTAAAATAAACCGGGCATTTCTTAGGATCTGAATTCAAAGATGCTAATTTTTGTGAAATGCATTGAGAAAGGACGTATTCGGTATTGTCAATGTTTAAAAGGATGGCTTTGATATGTTCAATCTCAAAGTTCAGTTTCGAGAGGGAGCAAATAGAAAAACATGATTTAAACATTAAAGCAATAGTTCACGGGCCAGCTTGTATTTGCTCTTGTGGTAAAAGTAGACAAGTCATTTCTTCTCGATCCTCTGAACAATTGTCTTTCAGTGTCTTTATAAAAATCATTTCTCGTCGTGTTTTAACTGTCCGACTTTGCCTGGCACTTTGATTTCCAATGAATTCTTGTTTTTTACTTAAAGTTCTCGTAACATAATTTCAATTTTATCACTATTAGAGAAGCAAAATTCTATTGCTGGGAAACGGTCGGTTGTGAAATCTTGTAGCTGTTTTTGGCAAATATTAGTGCAAATTAAAGGTAATATCAGGAAATCTTGTTACACTTTCCTCGTGTTTTCATGGAATTGATCACTTTAAAGGAATCTGCATTATCAAGCACCGATCTCAATTAAATTTATTTCCAGACTTGCTAGTACTAATCTACATCCTTTGTCGTGACTTGATTAAATCACGCATATTTAGTAGCGAAAAGAAGAGTTTTTGGCCACAAGAAAGAGTGTTGGTGATGACATAATCTAAGATAGATTGAACTATAAGTACACCATACTGAAATTAAAATCCTAGAATGATGAATTACTTGACCTTGAAACATTCGAGAAAGTAAAGTTACGTAACGTCAGTACTGGTTTGGAGAGGATAACCATCCCGTTCACGGTCTTTTGAATAACAAGGGCCTAGTTGTTTAGTTGGATTTTGTATAAGCATTCTATTTATGATAAAAAGATTGGAGTAGGAGTTGTTCGTGAGTACAATTACTTTCATCGCCACTTTTCTGACAATGATTTAATTAGTCACTAGTCATTTGGTTTATTTTTCAAGAAGTGAGCGTTAGTAAACGAAAGAATTGAATGTAATGGAGAACAAAGATTGTGTGTGTGTGTATGTGTGTGTGTGTGTGTGTGTGTACGTGTAACGCCGAGTGTTCTCGAGAACTACTTGACTGGTTTTAGTGTTCTCTGGTGCGATCGGTAGGGAATCGCTGCGACTCTGGAAGTTTTTTCCCCTTCTAAGAAATTTCGCAATTCAATTTTCGCGAATTTGTTTTCAATTTCCCGAAATTTTTTTAGCAGTTTTCTCAAAAATGGCACCCTTTATGATAAATCTTTAAAAATTGATTTTTGAATCGCATATTATTAGCTTTCCTCGTACCTATGCTGCTCATATGCCAGCTGTTTATAACATACACGAAAAGTATTTTCTCTCGGTGTACGTCCATTCGATACCTGTTTACCAGTCTTTCCGAAAAAGGCCCTACGTGGTCGAAAGGTCGCTTGGGAGTTTCGTGAAGGTGCAAGAATGATAAACATCAAACGTGGTTAATATGTTTGGTTATACTGAAATTAATAGTAGCCAAATTTATAACAAATTTCGAGAAACCAAATTTAAAAAAATAGTAGGTTATTTAGCTGAACAGTTACTTTGTTTGTGAATTATCTGTACATGCTGAGGACATTTGCGTTACTTGATAATCATAAATTTAGACCTTTAGAAATTAGTAACTTATTAGTATTAACAATAACTTTCACAGGGAAAGCCTTCATCTTCCACTTTTAAGTGTTTTTTTAAAGGTAACCTTGTACAGAAGACGTGGTATTTACGTTAAAAATTTGCGAATTCAAATTACAGGTGTACTCTTCCTCTCTTAACTTACTTGTATAAGTAGAAAACGCTAGTTTATACTGCAGCGACAGTACGCTTAATATCTTCAATGTTACACGCAGTCATTTATGTATAACCATGCTCACTGAACAGATGGATAAGAGGGACAATTTTTTAATGTTCCATTCTTACTGTGTAATTGTATCTATTTGGTTACCGGCACGTGCGTGTTTCTGCTGGCGTGTCTATGCGTGGTGCGTGTGCGCGCGTTTACTTGCGTTTGTGTGTATAGTGCGCCTTTGGTAACCACATCTTAATAATGTCGCTTTGAAATCAGAAACAGATTCATAAACAACAACTGAAACTATGGCTACCATGTCGCATCTTGTGGGAAAATAACCAAGTGCACATAACGTATTGATTGGCAATGTTCTAACCACGCATGTTTGCTTTATGTGATTCCTTTAGTAACCTAGGTTACCTTTTAAAACGAGGAGCTTTTGATACATTTTATCATTTGCGACATAGTTAAATCTGATCGACCTAATAGTAAGAGACGCGTATGTTTTGCTTGGCCGTTGTGCTTTTCGTGTTTCCTCTTGTTATGAACAGAGAAGCTGCGAAAATCAGTTTAGGTTCCGTGTAAAAAACACTACCTACCCTGTTCTGGCCTCAACAGTCATAGTGTTTGGTCTCCCAATTTTATTGCTGATTGTTGCACTAGACAACGACCAACTATCGCTCAACATACGACTCCTCCACTACAAAAAATTAATTTTAATATCCTACAATACAATGCTTATCATGATTTATGGCGCTCAGACTTCCAAGAAGATTCATGTGGACGCATTTTAGCTGATAAATTGGATAATGCTGATTTTTGCATTTTGAACTAATATGCTACATATAGAAACAACATTTACAGCTCAACTGATATTTCACTTGCATCAGCGACCATGGCTATGTCAACAACATGGACCACGACTATGGCACTGAATTCCGATCATTAACCCACTATTCTGTCACTAGTTATTGATAGTTACCGGACAAACGAAAATATACTAACTTCTCCATGGCAAATTGGACTGGCTTTACTATACAAACTGAAGTAATGGATTCATTACTTGCTGATCTTGCCATCTGTTCACAAGCATTGTGTACCTACCACACAAAAAAGCTCGTTAGTACACGAATTTCTGTGCCGATGTGAAGCTCGACATATAGGACGCACTCCTCAAAGATTGGGTGACAGAATTAAACATGTCTCAGCCAGTGTACGCCAAGCATCAATTCCTCCTAGATAACAGCCATCTTGTGCTTCCAAAGCCAAAATGAGTCAAAAACATGCGTTTCAGCCATAGGACAACATTCATTAGAAAATTGTGTCTTGTTCATAGCATGCTTAACTGCACCAAGAGAAAGCGCGCACTTCTCCAAATTCATTACAAATGCGCATATTTCTGTTGTTTACCTGTGAGGTATCAGCAAAATTTATCGAGCAGATCCTTTTGTCACAAAACCGTTTAGAGAACCAATAAGATTTTGTGCAAATATCAAATAAATGTATCATAAATTAAGTCTGCATGTGCCTAGGAGTTAACAGTAAAATTGAACCCCTAAAATTTTGCGCAAATGTCAGCTAAAATGGGGATTTCCATGGACTGGAAAAGTATAGGAAAAATTATAGAGAAAAATAATTTTGCAAATGTGGCCAATGTGGGCTGTCCCCCTCATCAAAATTCCAATGGCAGATGACTCTGTGAGATAGGGGTAACTCTACTATGGGGATGACTCTACTATGAGAAACTGAAAGATTGCACCAGCGTAGATCAAAGGGTCGTCTTTGTTGCAGTGTTGAAGTGAAACGATGGACCTTCTCAAAAGGATGATAATGAGTTAGATGTACAATCTATCAAAGCCCAACACATAAACATGTAAAGACTTGACAAGCCTTGGAAGGAGTACTTCAAGAATCTCTGCATTCAGTATATAGATGACCTATCAAATGCCACGAGTGTTTCACATGAGGTTGGTAACTGGCAATCTAAATGGACTGACTGAGACATTCAAAACCAATTGAAAATCTTTCCCAAACATTGTTGCGCTTCTCCACATCCTGGCAACTCTTCCTTTCACTAGCTGCACCTGTAAGCATTCAGCATCATCTCTAAGATTTATAAAAACATAAAAACTCTAAGATTTATAAAAACATTTATAAAAATATTTTCAAAGCACAATGAGTCAGGAAGACTCAATAGTCTAGCAATAGTACACACAAAAAGATATAAAATTTGATGTTGACTCAGTTATTAACAAACATACAACATGACCCAACAAAAGGATGAAATTGGTTGATATCATAAATTCTGATGAGACCCTAGGGCACGTAGACAACATTGTAATCTCATAAACTTACACTTCACAAAAGTTAATGTTTAAAGAAATAAAGTCAGAGAAACCTCTGGAACCAGAGATACTTAATATCGCCTTGAAAATTTGCGACATTGCGCTAAGATCGTACTTAAAAGCTTTTTTTCTCGTCTGACACTCCTCTGAGTATGAAACGTCAGAAAGGAAAGTATATGTATATAGCAACCTATTTATACAAAACATGTAGCAAAACTAGCCAAT